>JBBPRS010000401.1:0-17142 GCA_038093155.1 Boletus huronensis
AGATCTAAAGTAGATCAGATCTGCCACATGTATTTAATATAGTTTGAATATATAAACCCAAGAGCCTAGCACTGGAGTCCCCAGTCTAGTTCTCTTTGGATATTTCCTTCCTTTGAGATCCACTCAGTCCCCCCTCTTGAGGCTAGTTTCCCTCTTGAGATTTATAGTCTTTAGCTTGTTGGTTTGGTTTGCCCTAGGCCCAGTCAGCCCTTAGGAGCCACTTCAGTTCATGCATGTACAATGCATATATGGTGTAGTGTGATACCACCTGCAATGAGCTTGAATCAGCACAATGGAGATGATCTGGTATTGATGGTGCTATCGTGCGTCGACTGTACAATCACATTTCTGAGATCTGGTCACAGGGGATCTACAGAGTTCACATCAGGTCATATTTGGTCACTTCCAGTCATAACCAGTTTTCACTGGGCTTAAACCATCACCCTGGCACTCCTACACTTCCAACTTCTATGTACACTATGTCTCCTTCTCCTCCTTTTCCTATTCGCTCAGTACCTACTCTGCCACCTTCAGCATTGAATCTATTTTTATAGACAATATCTCTCGTCCTGTATCCCTGCTCCCACATTCCCTGCCCCCATATCCCCCGTTCCGACTTGGGATCACCTCAGCTGGACCCCTTCCTCCTCTCCATCACCCTTCACCCACTTCATCCTCTCTATCACTGTCCCCACATATGCCCATCAACTCATGGAAGACTTCCCTGATGCCAATGATGTCGACAACCTCACTGCCTGTCTGAATGACTCTCAGCTCTCTGTTACGATTGACCCAGGTAGGGATGAGCGTAGACTTGATAACAAAAGTTGAGGACAAAGAGTTGCTGATCTGCTGATGTGCAGAGACTAGAGAATGGTTGATAGCTGAGCTTCAAGCATTGAGTACTAGCTCAAAGAGAAGTTCGAGGACGAGAGTAAAATGGAAGATGAAGGTTGAGGTTTGACAGTTGTATTCAGCATCCACTCAGAAGTAGGACAGGGACTTAGAGAGGAGAAGCAGGAGTATAGGATTCCAAGTGAAGTACAACAAGTATGCTTCGGGTTTAGTATGAGGAGCAGGAAGTCGTAGGGAGAATCGAGTAAGACTAAGCTAGGAAATTGGAGAGGAGGGGGTAGGGGCTTATATAGACTAAGGTAACACTGCCACCTGGGCAGAGGGGGAACTGAGGGTCAAGGGCATGGGTCGAGGGTGAGGACAAGTATAGTAACAAGACATAAGAGGAAGGGATCAGGATTGAGAGATCATGGAGATGAAGGACTAAAGAGGAAGGCTTACATGGGTGAAGGGGAATTAGAAGAGAACCATGCATAGCCTGTGGGCGAAGGGTACAAGAGGTGACACAGCTAGGGTGACATGGCCAGGGATGACATGGCCAGGGGTGACATGTCCATGAGGTGACGTGTCCATGAGGTGACATGGTCAAGGATGACATGGCTAAGGGATGATGTGGCCATAGGGATGTGAGGATAGATGATGGCTTGGTCAAAGGGAGTCTTTAGCGATGGAATGATGGGTCGTCAGGGTGGTCAAGGAGCTTGCAGGAGAGATGGAAAGGGAAAAGATGGGGGGGGTACCAATGAATTGTAACACTCTCCATTCCCATCACTTCCCACTTAGATATGGGATCCCCCTTGACAAGATACAATGAACTCCGGAAAGCATGCTAAATCTCCAGAGTTCCAGAGATTCCATTATCGCTCCGGATGTTAGGAGTTAAACTCTGGAGCGCTGACCTTTATGATACGACACCGCATTACAGCTAGTTGCCTATCACCATTACTGTACTGTTTCCTTTTCTCTCTCTTCCCTGATACTTATTAAGGTACAAGTTAGTCTTCACCCTAGAGTATATAAACTCCCTCCCAAACTCCTGAACGCCTCAGTTGTTCTTGCCCTCTTAGGCAACAGCTGAGGTGAGCCCCCTTTACTATAGATCATTTACTCCGATGCTAATGTACTGTAGCTCCAGTACATATAGGTAAATGACAGTTGTTCTTGCTCTCTTAGGCAACAGCTGAGCTCCGGTACATATAGAACCGGTATTGCTCCACCTAACTCCGGACCTTTGGACGTCCAGACTTTAACACCCCTCTATGCCCTTTACAAGGTGTTCCTTTAATGTTCCTGCCTCTCTCTCATTGCCACCAGGTCCACTGCCATCCCTACCAGATCCACTATCATTTGCATCCTGCACTCCATACACAGTGACCTTCAGGGGTCCCTTATCATTGCCCTTCACCATATTGGAATAGTGGAATTCCTTGACAACTTAGAGAGATACCTTGCCGAGCTTGAGAACACTGATCCCCCTTGCCCCAGATCCCCATCAGACACCCCCCTCTCTGTGGTGGAAGTTGCCCACCTTGAGCAGGTCGAAACCCATTGGAATGGCAACCAAAGGTGCAAGCCCCTCAGATGCACCCACCCTTGCTACAATGAGGCATGCTTGAATTGCCATTGCCTCAGGCATATCTGGGTGCAATGCCCCTACTCTCCGTGCTCCTCCTGCCTCCATTGGGGCCCCAATCACACCGCCCAACACTACCCCCTTCATCGCTGTCTCAATCCCCCTCTGATGCCTTTGACACCATTTTTATTCCAATTGTCTAGGTGCAGCGTCTCTTCAGCAGGTCATCCGCCTCATCCTGTCCCCACTCATTGTAGGACCTCCAACCCTTACCCATGCCCTACTCCCATACACAATTGGCCTAGCCAAGATTGTAACTCTCCCTCCCCTGAACCCTTCTCCTACATAGATGATGTGGACAGGCCAGAAGCTTGGATGAATGACTCAAGGTCTCCTTCAGCAGGGTACTCTGAGATTTACTAAAAAGTTGTTTTTATTGTGGACTCGACCCTAATGTGGGGGTAATGTTACAATTCCTTTGTAACCAAGGGATGCTCTTTTCTTTTTCTCTTTCTCTTGTTCTTTTCATACTCAGTTTCACTCCTGCTTACCTTGTACTTCTGGTATCTAGTCATTGAGCCTCACAGGGTATATTTCACCTTCATTTCACCTATCTTATCTTCATACCTCATAGTTCCTGATAACACGTCCCTTGACGATTGTTGAAGCCACATATAGTGGCATAGGGGATACTGCTACTGTACTCACATACCTGGATTGTGGGTGGTGACTCACTGAATGTAGTGGATTGAGTAGAAATTCAATTAGAACTCAGCACTGCTGAGTTTGTACCTAAATACAATTGGTGTGTGAACTATTTACTAGATATAGACTATCTACCATTCAACATTCCTCCTGATCTAATATACCATAGTATATGTATGATCTAGGGTAGATTTCATTCATGCTAACCCTAAGGAAAGGCGAGGTTATGGAACTCCAAACCAAGCTGTGAATGATATTGCTCAAACTTGATATATCCAAGGTTCTTGGTGAACATATCTGCCAGATTATCATCTCCGGGGATAATAAAACAATTTCACATGCTTAAATACCATCACTGTATTGCATATGAAGTGGTACTTGATTGGATTGTTTTTTGGTGACCAGGTTCTCCACAATAAAGAGAGACCCCTGATTGTTGCCACAGATGAAAATAGGGTTTAAAGGATAACCTGGTCCCTCGAACATCTGTTTGATCCACATGACCTGCTGAGAGCAATCACTAAAGGCCATATACTCAGCTTCTGTAGAAGAGAGCACTGTGGTCTTTTGTACATGGGAATTCCAGAGGAAAACCCCATTTGTGAGTTTTAGGCTGTAGCCCGTCTGCAAGTAACTGGTGATTTTATCCTGACCCCAGTCTGAGTCAGTGAAGGTGATAATGCCTTTGTCAGATGTGCCATCATATACTAATTTGTAATCGCTCATTCTGAGTAGGTAATGGCAGATGTATAGAGCCTTGTCTAAGTGCTCCTGGGACAGGTTGGCTGATTGGTTGGCCATTTGTGTGACAGTGTAAGTGATGTCAGGCCACATGCTGCTCATGAGATAAAGTAATTGTTACGCTTGACCCGGATAGGGGTGAGCACGACCTAGATAAGCCTTAGTACTGGTGGTCGTAAGGACAATAGTCGATCTTGCAGAAACAAGAGTGTTGCCAAGCGTGCTTAGGAATGTCGAGGTCTGGGTACTGGACTTGAAGACGAGCCTGAATAAGGGCTTGTCGGACATGAGTGAGAATGAGGTTGAGGGAGTCCAGAACAACTGGAGATCCTTCTGCACAAAGACAGAAGGGATGAGAAGAGTGAATCTTCCAGTGGGTCGAGTGACTGAGATGTCACCAGAGTTCTTCACAACATTCACTCAAAAGTAGAACAGAGACTTTAGAGAGGCGAGAGTGAAGAGATATGTTTGTATTCCTAGGTAGGTCAAGCTAGGATACAAGAGTACAATTGATGAGGTTTATATAGGGGTGCCTGAGCCTGGGCAAAGGGTAAGGGACACATCATCAGAAGGAAGGGGCCATGTCATCAAAGATACAGGATGAGTAATGAAAGGACGCGTCATTGTCAAGGGACACATCATCATCAAGGGACACATCATCATCAAGGGACACATCATTGGAAGAAGATAAATGGAAATGGAAAGAAGATACCCAGCAAGGCTCAATGACTGGGGACTAAAAGTACAGGGTAAGCATAAGCAAGAACAAGTAAAAAGAGGAAAGAAACTAGCATCCAGTAGGGCTATGAGCAAATCGTAACATTACCCCCACTTTACAATTGAGTCCACAACAAAGATATCCCTAGTAAATCTCAGAGAACCCCACTGAGAGAGACCCTGAGTCATTCATCCATGCCTCCAGTCTGTCCATGTCATCAACATAGGAGGGGTCGGGTGAGGGGGTGCTGTGATGTTGGCTAGGCCAGTCACATATGGGAGCAGGGCATGGGTGAGGGTTGGATGTTCGGTGATGAGGGGGGGGAACAGGGAGAGGCAGACCACCTGCAGAAGAGATGCTGCGCCTAGATGATTGGGATGAAGACGCCATTGAAGGGGGCAGCGGGAGGTGGTGTGGACGGGGCCCCAACGGAGGCAAGAGGAGCATTGGAAATAAGGGCATTGAACCCGAACATGCCCAAGGCAGTGGCAATTGAAGCATGCCTCATTGTAGCAGGGGTGGGTTCGTGCGAGGGGGGTTTGTCTGTTGTTGCTGCTCCATTGAGCCTTTACTCATTCGAGATGGGCTACCTTAGCCCAAGAGAGGGGCACATTGGATGGGGATCTGGGGCGAGGGAGCTCTCTGCTTTCCAACTCGGTCAGGTACCTTTCCAGGTTGTCCAGGAATTCCATCATGCCTAGCTGGTAGAGGGCTACAATAAGGGACCCTAAAAGGTTGCTGTAGATAGACCGCAAGGTACGGGTGGTAGCAGATCTAGTGGAAGTGGCAGTGGACCTGGAAGCGATGAGGGAGAGATGGGAGCATTGGAGGAATGCCTTGTAAAGGGCATAAAGGGGGGAACCCATGTCAAGGTAGGATAGGACAGAGGTGGTGAGGCGGGAGTCGTTCAGACATGTGGTGAGGAGGGTGATGTGTGTAGCGTCGGGGAAATCTTCCCTGAGTCTGTGGGTATAAGGGGGGAGGTTGACAGATAGGATGGAATGGGAGGTAGGCCCAGGAGAGGAGGGGGGGGTCCATCCGGTGCGATCCCAGGCTGGGGAGTCGGGGATGAGGGTAGGGAAGTCGGAAGATGGGGACACAGGACAAGAAGTGTCATTTACAAAAATCGATTCAATGCTGAAAGCAGCAGTAGTAGGTATTGAGCGAATAGGAAGAGAAGAAGAAGAAGAAGACATAGTTGGCGAAGAAGTTGGGTGTGTAAGAGAGCCAGGATGATGGTGTTTAGGAGAGAGAGGTCAAGGGGGAGAAAGCGGCAAGGTGTCGTTTCTTATAGTCTGAGAGGAGGAGCTTGGCGTGTGCCAAATTGGATTCAGGAACCCATGAGTCTTCTTTGGTTGAGTACCCCTTCCACCTAATGAGGAAAGAGCGGTGAGAAGGAGGGCCTTTGTGCTTGAGAATCTTCTCAATTTCATATTCTTCTTCTCCGTCAATCAGGTCAGGTGGTGGAGTGGGGAAGTTCGGACCATATACAGGATTTTTGTGATAGGGGGATAAGAGAGAAGCGTGGAAGACTGGATGTATTTTCAGGTCTTTGGTAGACAGAGTTTGAAGACGATAGGGGAGAGGACATTAGAGATAATGAAGGGTCCTTCTTGTTTGGAGGCGAACTTGGGGTTCATGACTGATTGTTTAAGATTCTGGGCCTTGAGCCACACTTTGTCTCCTTTTTTGAAGGGAGAGTAGTTTCGTCGAGTGCGAGCTGCCATGGTTTGTCTGGTGAGCTCGTGAGCGGCTAACACTTCGTCTCATGCTGCGGAGAGGGTTCTTAATCTGGTTTCGATAGTGGGGAGGGTGGAGTCGGGGATTATGGTGGGGAGGGCATGTGGTTCGTATCCCATCATCAGGAAGAAAGGGGATTGATTGGTAACAGAATGAGGGCAGTGGTTGTGGGTAAATTCGGCATGGGTGATAGATTCAGCCCAGGTGGTAGGGTGATTTCCACAGAAGATCCTGAGATATGTTTTGACTTCTTGGTTGACCCATTCGGTCTCTCCATCGGTCTGAGGGTGGTAGGCAGTCGAGATGGCGAGATCATACTTTAGGAGTCTTCCTAGTTCTTTGGTGAAAGTGGATGCAAATTGGGGGCCTCGGTTGGATATGATCTTGTCATAGAGGCCAAAGCGGGGATATACCTTGTGGAAAAAGAGGGTGGCGACCCCTTTCATGGTGATGGTCTTCTTGGTTGGGCAAATAATTACCCCCTTAGTAAGCCCATGGTTGACCATGACCAAAAGTGTGTCAAAACTGTTACTGGGTGGGAGATTGGTGATTAGATCACAGGAAATCTGCTAGAAGGGGCGGGAGGCGAGGGAGCAGATGGGGTTAAGGGGGGGAACTGTGGGGTGCGTGTTTGCCTTATTGCGTTGGCATGTAGCACAGCCCTCAACATAGCAGCGAATGTAAGACACGAGCCCAGGCCACCAGAAGTCTGCAGAGACAAGTTGGCAAGTCTTCAGATAACCGGGGTGGCCTGCAGATTTGTGGTTGTGGCAACGGAGGAGAATGGAATGGCGAAGGTCGGCATCATCAGGGATATACACACAGCCATTGAATGTGAGAACACCATTGGTTTGCTGCCAAGGGGAGATGCGGGAGCAGAGGAAGGCGGGGGTGGTGGTGTCGAGGCCTTGAAGGGCCTGGAGGGCGACTGGGTCAGAGGAAGTAGCTGTGGATATGTGGGAGGCCAACTCAGTGTTGATAAGGTTGATGAAGAGGGAAGGGGGAAGGAGGGTAACACCCTTATTCTCGACATCAGAGGTAGGAAGGAGATCAGGATAACGAGATAGAGCATCAGGGCCGGCAAGGTGGGATCCAGGGACATTGATCATTTTAAGGTCAAAGTCAGTGAGGTTGAGCATTCATTGCACTTGGTGGTGATTCAGGGTCTGGGGTTTTCATTAGAAGGTGAGATTCTTATGGTCAGTGAAAACCTGAACAGGGAAAGGGGACCTGTGTAGGCAATGCGACCACGTCTTCAGTGCACAAATGATGGTGAGGAGCTCCCTATCATAGATGTCGTAATTGCATTCTGCGGAAGAGAATGATTGGGAGAGGTAAGAACAAGGGTATCGAAGATATAAGGTTTTCACATTCGGATTTCATTTCCAGAACCTTATTTTTCATATGGTCTTTTACGATCAAACCTTAAACCTTCTTTTCAGTTCCCTGTTCATATTTGTTATTGAGGTTCTAGACCTTGCTTAGTCATCAAGTCTAGAACATGACATCATACCCTTCACCCTGGGTTATAAGGTTTCTTATCTCTTATCTATGATGTCATAACCCTCTACCTTAGGGTTCTGGGTTTGTCCTCTGTCTGTCAGCTGATAACGACAGGACATACTATAGCTGTCAGTGATACTATAGGTTCCACCAATAGCAATTCACCATCTTATCATAGGGCTATGAGCACTTCCCTTTATAGTACTATAGTTACTATACTCGTCAGACACAGCATGGTCTGTGCACTATACCTTTAGGTATAAATACTAGGTTGTTAGGACCCTTTCAATCTAAGCTCTTCTCTTTGAGTCTTTACTCTGAGCTCGGTCTCTCTCTCAAGACCTCACTTTCTAGTGCTCTACAGCACTCACTTCAAGCACTCCATTATATCGACCAGATACCACTCTCGACTGTGTAAGTTCTCCATGGGTCATCGAGCCTTTGCCACTTCCTATTGTTACCTCTGCTACTTCGGAGTCATGCAACTTCAAAAAAGGGTGCTAATTGCTGTTCAAGTCAGTCTGAAGGAGGATCCCTCTGGAGATGTACTTGGAAGCATCGGTGGCAATTGCAAAGGGGGAGGTGAGTTTCAGGAGATGTAGGATTGGTTTGGAAAGGAAGAGTTTCTTGAGGTGGTTGAAGGATTCTTGGCAATCATGAGACCAATTCCAGGCGAGGTTTTTCTTGGTGAGGTCAATGAGAGGATGAGCGATTGTGGAATAGTCATTGATAAAATGTTGGTAAAAGTTTGCGAAGCCCAGGAATGATCGTATGTCTCTGACTTTTGCTGGGGTGGGCCAGGAGGCGATGCCTTCTAGTTTCATGGGGTCCATCTCTAGTTGACCTGGTTTGACAATCATATCCAGGTACTCGACTTCTCAGGCAGCAAAACTACATTTTTCCAGCTTTAGATGGAGGTCAAGTTCAGCCATTCATTGGAGAACTCGCTTGGTTTGTTCAGTGTGGGTGGCATCATCAGGGGAGAAGATAAGGAGGTCATCCATGTATACAATGAGCCATCCTTCTGCAATCATGTCATGAAATGAGTCATTCATGAAACATTGGAAGGTGGCAGGTGAGTTGATCAATCTAAAGAACATCACTGTTGTTTTGAAGAGTCCTTTGTGGGTGACGAAGGTGCCTTTCCACTGGTGTCCATCTTTGATTCTGACATTGTTATATCCCCAACACACGTCAAACTTAGTGAACACTTTAGCTCCTTGGAGTTTGTCGATGAAATCAGAGATGAGGGGAAGGGGGCAAGTGTCATGAATGATATGTTCATTTAGGTATCGATAGTCCTGACAGGGACATAGTTTTCCATCTTTCTTTTTAATGAAGAAGAATGGGGATGCTTGGGGAATTTGGATGGTCTAATCTTTCCAGCTCAAAGATTCTCATTGAGGAATTCTTCAGTGGCTTTCTGCTCGTTGGGAGAGAGGGGGTAGACTTTCCCTATCTTGGGGACAAATCCTTTGTCTAAATTGATTTCATGGTCATATGGCCGGGAAGGGGGGACATGATCGGTCACTTCTTTGGAGAAGACTTCTGCGAATTCCTGGTATTTGGAGGATAGGATGGTTTTTGGTTTGGCTAACTCAGTGGCAATGGCAAGTTTGGTTGCGGTAGTGAGTTTGGCTATGACTGGGGATCCTTTGGGGACGAAGTGAGATCCAGAGCGGATGATCCTGTGCATGGTTCGGTTATCGTATGCTCTTCTGAGATATTGGGATTCAGTCTCTCAGTTGAGGTAATGGTGGAGGTGGGCATCATCAACAGAGTTGACCATGACATGTTTTGGTGGTCTAGGGGGGGTGGGACAGAGGGTAGGTTTCTTCTTTTTAAAGAACACATTGTGTTGTCTGAGGTCTTTGACATGGGTGGAGTATAGAGAAGCTGATTGATCGGTTGATTCGTTGATGGATAAGGTTTTGGTTTTCCAATCGATAGTTGGGTTTGCTTTTCACAGCTAAGGGAGGCTGAGAATGGCATTGTTTTGTCTGCAGGCCATGACATGAAAGGTGATTTTTTGGGTGATTCCTTGGACACTGATGAAAAAAGTGCAAGAATATTTAATATCACCATTTTTATTAAAGGAGTTGTCGGCATTCTGGGCTTGGAGGGGTTTGGTGAGGTGAGAAAGAGGGAGTTTATGTTTCTTGGTGAAATCGTAATCGATGCAGCAGACGTCTGCTCCACTATCGACTATGGCGAAAGAATTGACAACTTTCATGGTATGTGTGGATACAACAAGTTGAATTGGGATTTGCATGGAAGATGAGGGGGCTTGTACAGTTACAGGGGCACAACTAAGGGTAGAGGAAGCTTGCGTTGAAGAAACTTCCCTAGTTAAAAATCCAAGTGGAGGTGAGTCACTCTATTGACTGCTGCCTCTTTTTCTTCGCTATCTAGGTCGACGAGAGGGGGGGGATTCTTCTTTTGTTGTTACCTGTTTGACTTTCTTGGCTTGGGGGGAGGACCCTTTGAAGGTAGGGCAGGTTGCGGTGGAGTGGCTGGGTTTTCTACAATGGAAGCATAACCCTTGGTTGAAACATTTCTTCCATTCTTCTGGGGTGAGTTTGGAGATCTTTACCACATCAATGTACATTGCATCGGGATCCTTAGCCAGCTTGGTGGGGGTGAAAGGGTGATAAGAAGTTGTGGGTCTCTGGGAATGGCGAGCAATTTCATTGGCTCATTGTTGTTGGGTTTGGAAGTGGATGGCTTTTTCATACCATTTTTCAATGGTGGAGGGAATGGTGTCCATGAACATAATCCTCCTCATAAGATTGGCTGGGATGCCAGAGGAGAAGTATCCGATGAGGACGTTCTGGTCAGTGATTGTGGTGATGGAAGCATGGTTTTGGAATTTGGAGATGTACCCGGTCAGGGTAGGGGAGTAATCCTGGTCCTTCTTTGAGTAAGTCATCTGCTTGGTGGACAGCCAGGTGACGGCTATCCCGGTAGTGTCCCTTTGTTTAAAGGATGTTTTGAATTTAGTAATGAAGTCGATAAAGGTTCTGAGGTTGACAAGAGATCCAGATGCAACGCATTTCTGTCAAAAGGCAGCCACCCAAGTGACAGCGGATCCCTCGTTCATATAAGACAAGGTGAAGGCGATTTTCTTAGCGTCGGCATCATAGGTTTTGTCATTCACATGGAGGTAGAATATTACTGCGTTCAGCCATTGTTCGGAGGTATCAAGGGAGCCATCATATCCTTTTGGGATTCTGATGTGTAGTTCGGTTGGTTTGGTCGAGGACATGGTTGGTGGGGGAGGTGGTGGAAGAGGGGTATAGACGACGTCTCCTCCAGGAATGGAAAATAGAGGAAGAGAGGTGCGGGGTGTGGGAGATGGCAGAGTAGGTGGTCAGGGGAGGTTTAGTGAAGCAGAGAATTGATGAGATAGCGCGAGGTTGTTGTCTTGTTCTTCCTAGGAGGGGAGGATAAAGTCGGGGTCGGGTTTTGGGTTTTCTTCCTCTTTGTCAGAGGTAGGGTGTTCAGAAGGGGTTTCTGAGTTGTCTCGTTGGTGGCGAGTTTCCCACAGGTGAGGATTTAGGGGAGGGGGTCGAGATGATATGTTGGAGGTTTACGATGATAGTAATCTCTTTAGAAAAGCTTGACCTTTTGTTACGCTTGACCCGGATAGGGGCGAGCGCAACCTAGATAAGCCTAGTACTGGTGGTGGTAAGGACAATAGTTGATCTTGCAAAAGCAAGAGTGTTGTCGAGTGCGCTTAGGGATGTTGAGGTCTGGATACTGGATTTGAAGATGAGCCTGGATAAGGGCTTGTTGAACATGAGTGAGAACGAGGTCAACGGAGTCCAGGATGACTAGAGATTCTTCTGCTCAAAGACAGAAGGGTCGAGAAGAGTGAATCTTCCAGTGGATCGAGTGACAGAGATGTCACTGGAGTATTTCACAGTGTTCACTCAAAAGTAGAACAGAGACTTTAAAGAGGCAAGAGTGAAGAGATATGCTTGTATTCCTAGGTAAGTCAAGCTAGGGTACAAGAGTACAATTGACAAGGTTTATATAGGGGTGCCCAAGCCTGGGCGAAGGGTAAGGGATGCATCATCAGAAGGAAGGGGACGTGTCATCAAAGATACAGGATGGGTAATGAAAGGATGTATCATCGTCAAGGGATGTGTCATCAGAAGAAGATAAATGGAAATGGAAAGAAGGTATCCAGTGAGGCTCAATGACTGGGGACTAACAGTACAGGGTCAGCATAAGTGAGAACAAGTAAAAAGAGGAAAGAAACTAGCGTCCAGTGGGGCTATGAGCAAATCATAACACTTTCTAGACTTTATGATCTTTGAGGATATTAAACTCATCCTCACAAGCCTTCTGCCAGAGCTTCTGTTACTCTGCAGGTAGTTCCTGTATGTTCTTAAAGGACCATTCCTGGTAATTGGGAGCATTTGCTGATTCTGTGAGAGGAAATGCACGATTACAAAGGAAAGAGATTAAGTTGTCTCCCCCTTCACTGGTGATGCACTCAATATCTTCTTCTGCTAATAATGGTGACAGAGGTAGCCGACCAGGAACATTAGGAGTGTTTGGCTCTTTAGGAGCATCTTCTCTGACTAATCGCTTCCAAGTTGAAGCCTTTTTGATGTCCTTCATTTGTTGTGTTGGATGTTTATCACTGTAAATGTTTCCTGGCTGCTTAGGCACATGTGGTTCTCACCTTGGTCACTCTGGGTGAGGTTGAACTGCTGGAATGTTTGGACAAGGTTGTCTAGGAGGTGTGACTGGACCAGGTGGAGCAACTGGTGCTTTCAGTTGCAAAATGGCTCTTCTGGGTTCCGGGTCAGAAGTGTAACCTTCCAAGTCTTCTGGTTCTGAATCATCTTCATCATGTGGATGGGGTTTATGCAGAGTGTGGCTTACCAGCCGGTGTGGCTGAGCCCTGGAACATCTCAGAAAGATATTTTCATTGAACATGACATGTGCAGACATATGAATGCTGTTGTTTGGGCGCATAAACATATAGTTTGAATTGCTGCCCTTCGCTATGCCAATGTATATCATGAGTTAAGACTTTGGTTGGAGTTTACCCTTCCAGGTCTTGACTGGAAGATGCACATCTGTACCACACCCAAATACTTGTAAATGAGAAATGAACAGTTTCTCCCCCTTAAGCAATTTGAAGGGAGTTTTCCAATTGAGCCTGTTCATAGGCATCAAATTGTGAACATATGTTGTGTGTAATAATGCAAACTCCCAATAGGGTTTGGGGAGGCAAGCATATAATTGCATTGCCTGTGCCTTGTCCTGAAGTGTGCAAATTAATCACTCTGTGTGACTGTTTTGAGGGTGTGCATATGGTGCCAATTGGTAAATATGTATACTGTTTGTTTTCAAATATTTGACAAACACCTTGGAGGTAAATTCTCCACTGGCGTCAGACTTAAAGCCTTTTATAACGGTGTTGTGCTGAGTGTGGATGTACTGAAAGAAATGTTTGGTGGCCATTAAAGTCTGGTCCTTTGACCGTAGACAGGTCACCCATGCCATTGACATGAAGTTGTCATAGAAAACAATGGTGTATTTATATTTATGGTACAATTCCACCTTGTACGATTTCAGGTCTGAATGAATCAGCTCAAATGGTGCTGATGCATGGTACTCTGTATGGGGGAATGACCTATTTGGTTGTTTGTCTAGTTGGCAGCCCAGACAAATCTTATCTTTCTTTAGAATTGCTAGTTCAGGGAAGTCCGCAAGATGCTTACACACAGCCTTAATGACATCTTTTGAGGGATGCCCGAGGTGGCGATGCATCATATCATAATCCACCAAAGCCATAGCACAATCAGCATTTGGGTTAATTGAGGCGCTTGCAGCCAAAACATCATATCCATACCATGTGAATGGAAGGACATGAGCTTGCATTTTGTGCACTTGTCAAAAAGCTCAATGTGGTTTGGACCTGCAGTGATGGAAATACAACGATCTTTAAGGATCATGCCTATAGAAATGAGCTTGAGATTGCAATGGGGCATGTAGATAACAGGTGACAAGTGCACATGAGATCCATGGCAGTCAATAATGACTGTGCCCTCTCCTAAGATAGGAGCTTTGCCATTTGCAGTTTGTGAAAACCATGGTTCATTGTACTCAATGTACTCTACAAAATCTTTGATCTCATAGGTGAAATGAGCCAAAGCTCCAGAGTCCAGGAGCCAGACATCTGATGGTATTTCATGTGCATGCTGATGAGCGTGTTGTTTGCCCTTTCCAGAGACCTTATTACAATCATCACACATTGTAACCAGCAATGAAAATTGTGGCATAGTCCAATTTCTATCTACACATGATGTCAAGTAATTACAAACTATAAGCTGTGGCAGAGAAAGTCGCACATCAGTGTCATTGAGATCAGAAAATAATGGTTGGACATACTTAAACATGTTGTCCATCGCCTCTTCCCCATAGTAATTGACATAGTCAAAAGCTGGTTCCGGTTCTGAACCCATGGAGATGCAATCCTCTGGATCCCAGGAAGTAGCTGCTTGTTCAGCAGGCAATTCTTCAATGTGGGAGAGGAGTGGTTGAGGAGGAGGAAGGAAGACCTGGAGAGCTGTGTGAATCATGACGGGGTCCAGAGTCTGAAAAGTTTTGGCCATAGGAACAAGGTCCATATGGTGAGCAAGCAAGATGGTTCATCACATTTGTGGAAATGCTGGTTCACCATAATGGTGCACACCAGGCATGTGGGAAAGGACCTGAGGGTCCACCATCGTCAAGTATGTAGGTGGGGCAGGGGGCAAATAAATTGCTGGTGTGGCGAAGGCAAATGATGCAGAGGAGGAGGTATTAGCATTGTTGACATTGTGAGCCTGCTGCCATTTCTGGTTCTTCTCCTGGGCCTCCTTGGAGTGTTTGCCCTGGTTCATCTGTTTCTTGTTACCATTGGTGGCACCTTCTTCACCACCAGCCTGCTTCTTCTCTGCGCATTGTTTGGAGAACATGGGGTCTTCCCCTTTCTGCTTTATGGCAGAAATCTTATTGGCACATTCTTGTCCAGGCTTATGCTGAGTGGCATTTTGTTGCCAGGCTGCCATCAGAAGCTGTTCGAGCTCAGTGAGAGATGTGGTCACCTTTTGGACAGTGGCAGAAGCAGAGGTGGAGGTACCAGCTGCGAGAGAACGTCCACATAGTGCGGGAGCTTCAACAAGACAATCATAATTTGAATTTTGTCGGATACTAAATATCTGACTTCCTCAAGATGCAAGAACTGAGAGTTCAGTTTTGCAAATGCTGGGGCTGGATGGGACCTGTCTGGGATGGTGATGTCCAGCATGGCTTTAAAGTCTGCAAAAGCAGAAGTGATGGTGGAGGTTAAATAGATGTCTTTGAGTGTGTTCCACAAGATGGTGGAGGTAATGATGGAATCAAAGTGGGAGGCAATGTGAGGTTCGTACCATTGAGACAAGGAATGTTCTTGAATGAAGAGGAGGTAGACATTGTGAAGATTTCTGGATGGGATGAACATGTTAGTACTAGCCATAAATCTGAGAAAAGAATAGAGGCACAAAAGTGCACATTCCTGAATGAATGTTCAGAGCCCAAATTCCAGAGGGACATAGTCTTCTCATAGAGAATCGGTTGCATTTTTAACACTGAGAGTGCATATAGTACATTTACAGCAGATCGGCACTGAAAGCACACAGATCATGCAGAACATTCCATCAAGCCAAGTGTGCTGAAAGCATAGCGAGGCCAATTATCCAGGCGGATTTAGGTGCAGTTATCGCGACCTGGAATCCCTGAGTTAGTAGTGCATATAGTGTATACTAGAGCTCATAACCTGTTGAAGCCACATATAGTGGCACAGGGGATACTGCTACTGTACTCACATACCTGGATTGTGGGTGGTGACTCACTGAACATAGCAGATCAAGTAGAAGTTTGATTTAGTGCTGCTGAGTTTGTACCTAAATTCAATTGGTGTGTGAACTATTTACGAGATATAGACTATCTACTGTTCAGCAATGATGACATGTCCCCTTCTTCTTACTCATCCTGTGTTTTCGATGATGTGTCCCTCCTAACTGATGATGTGTCCTTTACCCTTTGCCCAGGCTCAGGCACATATAAGTAGGAGTAAACACAAAGATATACCTTAGCTTGACCTACCTAGGAATACAAGCAACTTCCTTGCTCTAAAGCTTCTCTAAGACTTCATTCTACTTTTGAGTAAATGCTGTAAATACTCTGGTGATATCCCTATCACTCAACCCACCAGAAGCTCACCACTTCTTGTCTCGCCTGTCTTTGTGCAGGTAAATTCCTTTGCTCTGGGCTCCTTAAATCTTGTCCTTGCTGGTGTCTAACAAGCCCTAATCCAGGCTTGTTTCCAAGTCCAATACCCAGACCTCGACATCCCCAAGCACACTAGACAGCACTCTTGCTTTTGCAAGATCAACTATTGCATGTATCACCACCAGTATTAAACCCACCTAGGTCTATGCTCACCCCAACCCAGGGCAAGCATAACAGATCTTGATCAGATCACCTTCTCTCCTGATACCTGCTTGCCCTATTAGAGTAAGCCCTATGTCTTTCTCCTTTTCTTAATATACCCTCCACCCTACATACATTGGTCCATGCGCTGCCATGGCTGCTACTTAAGGAACCTGCCCCCTCCCCCTTTGTCTTTTCTACCTTGATCTTACCTTCTATCCCTACAGTCACCCCCTCTAGAAGACTCCTCTGTCCTAGCCTAGTTCTTCATTGAATCTAGCACTCTTCTTTGTCTTGCTCATCTTCTGTTATAGGCTAACATAAGCAAGTGCCATGCACTAGGATTACAGTGTAATCAAGAACAATTTTCATTTTTTTATTGTCCTTATGCTTCACTTTTCTTATCTATTCCTTTCAGACACTTTTATCTTATTTTTCTTAGAAAAGGGCAGTTAACTCTGTAAGGCCCAGCACTTATAACCATGCAAGGGACGCTATCAATTATCTTTTCCCCTTATCTAATCATACCTTAGACCCATGGAGCATTATCAACTCCACTATGGCTCATATCAATGATCTAGACGATCTTGATCTTTTATCTCTTTTATCTTATCTAATCTTTTAGACTTAGTCGTTTTCCTTTTCATAGATCTTAGATCAGATCTTTATGCTCTATGTTCCTAGATCAGATCTGTGATCTGATCGCCAAGGCTATGTCTTTTCTTCTTTTTCACAATCACCTTATGTTTTCCTCATGCCTTGCTTCCATTCCATCACAGCACTTGATGTGCATGTATTTAATCTCCATCCCACAGCCTTGAGGCTGTATATG
>JBBPRS010000402.1:0-16980 GCA_038093155.1 Boletus huronensis
CTCCGATGCTCGCGTCACGGGCAGATCACTGGAAGTCGGGATGAGCACGCGGGGGCCTGGAATCCACTGACCCCGCGGGGTATGGTAGATCAGCGGGCGCAGTGAACTAAAAATTGTGCCGAATGCTTTAACAGCCTGAGCGGGGGGATGCAAGTCTGGAACCTTCCATGTTTCCGTTTGGTTTGTTAGATCTTTAGATTCTGGCGCGGTCTTGTGACGGTGAAAGCCAAAGGGGTGGGAAATAACACGTTGCAACGATAGATGCGGCTCCAGGCCGTTCTTCCCCTCTTGTGATAATCGCTACAGTCCACAGTGTAAGGCGGGTCCTCCTAGTATATTTTTTCCGGGGGTGAGAATACCAGCGTTGGAGGCGTAGTACGTACATTGGTCGTGTTGCTTCTCGAAAATCTATCGGACTGGTTTGCAGGTCATGCGGTTGGTAACGTTGGAGTGGGTGGAGCTAACTACAAGGCGTTAAAAATGACGATAAGTTTGCAACGCAAGACCTAAAGAGTTTTCTCGCATATAATCTTGATTATGTACTTACAAGTCGAGTAGTACGCCGCATGGCATACGAAAATGATGTTCGGAATGTCGTTAACTGGTGAAAGACGAATGGGAAGGCCCACTGAGCGCCGAGCTTGTCGCCATATCGGTAGCCTTGTCAGCCCATCACAAAAAAAAAAAAGATCAAAGGATAGTCTGCTTGAACCCTGAGTGGTAGTAAAGCATCCGCCACCAGAAAGGCGATGCTGTAAGTGATATAGTGGCCTGGGAATAGGGTAGGTCCTTCACAAGGGCGTCGTGATTGTATTCAAATGATCCATATGCAGTCTATCGGGGCCATATGTTAGCCACAGATAGATACAGTACAACGGAGGAGTCACAGGACCGATCTTTGAATACAGCATCGTGGCATTGGAGGCGGTAGATAACTTCCTCTTGCAGATAAGTCGGCCAAATCTAATTTAGGAGGGACGTCGTAGATCTGGGGGACTCCCCCCGAAGATGTACCCCAGATCGCACATCGCTCGATCGTGGGTTGCGGAGCGTGATGTGGCTGAAATGTTGTTATGAACCATCAGTCCAAGGCGTACTCATTTTCCCGTGGTTCTCGAGTTTGTGCGTAGGCTATGGTCCGTTCCGTACGCCTGTGTTCTCCCGTGACACACCAGCGAAAATCACCTAAGCTTGTGGTAATGCTGCAGAGGGAGCATCATGCCGTCCAGGTATGAGAGGCTATGTGTGATCTGTCCTCTTTGTTGACTGAGACTTCGATGCATACTGGCCTGTGAACGACTTCGACATTCGAGGTACACGCCTGGTCAACCTTTCTAAGTTGGCCTTGTCGTGGAGATGAGGGTCAAGAGCTAGTGGCCCGTAAAGGACTTGTTATGTAATCTTGCACGTTCGACTCTCTCCCACTGCTGCTAAGCCAACTGATATCAGCAAGTTTTCATTCTGTTGACTCGCGACCATCGCGGCGTCATGAGAACTGATGAGAGGTACTTATTGCCCTGAACTTACCCCATACTTTGAACAAGCCGCATCGGGAAGTGGCGGGTTCCGATGGGAACGTCCACCGCACAACGGATCAGGGTCTCCTCGCTACCTTCGAACTTGTTCGGTAACATGTTTGTTAAGTTGGTAAATTATGCTTAACTCCGCCCGCTTCAGTGTTACCAGTCGCATGACCTGCAAACCAGTCCGATGGATTTTCGAGAAGCCACACGACTAATCGTACTATGTCTTCGACGCTGGTATTCTCACCCTGGGCAAAAATACACTAAGTCCTAGGAGGACCTGCCTTACACTGTGGACTGTAGCGATCATCAAGAGGGGAAGAACGGCCTGGGCCCTGGAGCTGCATCTACCGTTACAAGGTGTTATTTCCCACCCCATTAGCTTTCGTCACAAGACCGCGACGCAATCTAAAGATCTAAGAACCGAACGGAAACACGGAAGGCTTGCATTCGCCGAGGCCCCGCCCAGGTTGTTAAAGAATTTTTAGTTCACTGCGCCCGCTGATCTACCATACCCCGCGGGGTCAGTGGATTCCAGGCCCCCGCGTGCTCATCCCGACTTCCAGTGATCTGCCCGTGACGCGAGCGTCGGAGAATGATGATAAGGCTGTCCAAACCAAACACGGCACCGTCCAAGATAGGCACGCATCTCACTTCACTTGGGTTGGTGCTTACGCTCTTTCATTGGCTGCGTTCCTGGTGACCTGGCTCAGACGTTTGGCCCAGCGGCGGTTCGCCATCTGATAACCACGGGTATCGTTACAGCCGGTAAGTGGTATTTACGGTGCTGCTAATAGCCATTCTTTACACATAACGATAGAGACTATCTAGTTTTACATTTGAGAAGTTGGCCCGAGCGAACGAACCTCGACCACGGATCGCAGTGGTCTGTCACGGCATGCGTCCGAGTCCATCGGTCGTCTTGTCCCACAACCGCATCGAGTTTGGTTTCTACTTGTAACAATCACACCTTGGCGTGTTCGTCCGGAAGATTCACGTTCGGTAATGTCTGCAGATGCACTCTCGCCGCGCTGTTGTCGACCAACTGTGACCCCGTCGTGGCTCCAACACTGAACTTGATCGTCGAGCCCGGTCGCTTGAACGTGTCCTTGTCCAGCGCTCTCCCCGCGATCACTCGGAGGATCAGCATCTGCGGTGATATGCACTGCGGTGTGTCGCGCTTAGCTTTTCCAGCGTCTTCAATTGTAGACGAGGCAGAGACCACGTACCATCATCAGGAAATACACACTCATGAACGCCACCGACGCCGGGTTGCCTATCCCCAACAACACCAAAAAGGCGATCCCAGAGAGCGTGTATGGAAACACGGATTCGACGATGAGCGTGATGGTGGTGAAATACAAAGACGCGTATTCGTGCCCGACATGTTCCTGGACCTTCCAGGCGTGCCGCATTATACGATAACATATCATGCACGTCAATGTCGTGTTCAGAAACATCGAGACGGTGTAATATGCGAGACCGAGTTCGGCAGTGACACCAGTGAAAAAGTTGCCCCCTGGTGAACAGATGATCGAGTCGACCAATGATCCCAAGGCTAGGTGGACGTGTAATGAGGCAACCGCAAGGGAGTAGTGTAGGGTGATGCTCACTGAGGGTAGCCAGCCACAAAATGATGGGTACGACGATGGCGCGATAGCTATTCCATATAATCCAACATCGGTAGATCTGAAACCAACCGAGTGAGCATACACATTCTCACGACTCGTGCATGTCTTTACCATGAGGGCATCCGTCATGAGCTGCAGGACGATAGCCGCCGTCATCCCCCAATTCATGTACCAATTCGAAATGTTTGCCTGCCAGTATGCGTTAAGACCCCCTGGATAGTTAGACTGCAACAGCCACATTTGTCCGCCGAATATCGCCTCGGTGGCTACCCAAACCGTGATCAAGAACGCCATCATGCTGCTGAAGAGCGCGTAAAATATATTGGATTTCTTACGCGCTCCTCTGTTGGTCAGCAAGATGTGTATGGTCTTGAGGTAGAGGAGCAACTCGATGCCTGCCCGAGCAGACCGGTAAGTCTGCATGGATCTCATGATACGGGTCACGAGACTCACCATAGAGGATGTTCTCTATGTTCATCCCGATGTAAGCCGACTTTTGGAATGCGGTCCCATTGGACATGGTATTGGAGGTCGAGGATGGTGCGGTCATCGTCCCAAGGGAAGAAATTTTCATAGTCGATGAGAATACACCTCGTCGATTTTATATCATTGGCTCTCCCAGGGAATGGTCTTACATTGCCCGCGCACGTTCGGGAGCTCGACGGAGAACGATGACATTGCTTATGGCAATCTACGAGAGCTTAAGGGTGGAGAGTGACGTTTCCATGGGAGTCCTGACTCCTGATGGGCCCGGGGTTGGGGAGAGCTGTTGACGAAAAGACGTCAGTCGTCACGTACAAGCTCGGACACCCTCGCGAGACTCACCGAACCCATACCTGCCATGCGCTCCCTCCTCAAGAAAGAAAACCTGCAGACAGACGACGCACAGACGGAAACGCGAAAAAGCTTGTTCACGCGAACCCCAACATGTGCCTGATAGGCTGTGGATAATGCATGTGCAACTGGCTGATTTGAAGCTCTAGTAAAGACTCGGTGTAAACGCAACCTTGTTTCCTGGTATTCTTCCCATAGATGGAAGGCCCCTGTTTGTACTGAATAGGATGTTACGGAGCTGAACCCTCAAGCATCCACTCAGGGACAAAGCGTGTGATGGATGTTGGCCTAGAACGTGCTGCTGAGTGACACCGCCATTATCGTTCTCCGCACGATCAGTGAGAATTCTGACATGTTTAAGTTGTATGAATGAGCGAATCACCCACAACCCATGATCTTATTCATGCCATTGCGCGTACAGCAGCTGCCAAATACAAGGCGAAACCCCGAGTAAAAGGATACGTCGACCGACGTATCGATTGCCCTGCCCCCCAAAATCACCTTCCTCGGTGACCGAGACCGCGCCTCGCTCAGACAGGCTGGGAAAGGTTAAATTTTCCCAAATTGGAACGCAAAGTTGCGTGAGCGGTGCCGATATTCAGGGGAATGTCCCATCGACCTTTTACTTGGCAAGGGATCATTTCCTTACAAAGTTAACCCTGCAAAGAATGGCGTCTTCCCGACTCATTCTATCATTGATGGACGCACCAGTTTTCCCAGTGGCCATACTTGCGTCCAAGAGCGATATCTGATTGGTGGTGGCACTAACTGATATACGTTGACCGGGAGACAAGTAACCTCCGACCGGCTCTGACTGGGGGGAGGGTACCAATGCTGGATATCAGATTCATGACAAAATCACAGAGCCAACTCGACTATGGGTGAGAGGTTCCCACCGCACGTTTCTGATGCGGTGCGGGGAATTTGGACCCTGGCTGCGAGAATGAACGCAAGTAGCCAGCTGAAGGCCGCATCTGCAATGTAACGCTATCATTTGACGATGTACTGCGATTGGAGGGCGGCCAGCAGAAAGAAAAAAAAAATTCAAATCTGGGCTGCCTTGGCAAAGCTAAAACGGAGTTGCAGGCGCCCCGCGGGAACTTTCTGTACATGATGGAGGCGCCACGGCGCAGGGCTTCAAGACCCCGACGCCCCGGGTTCTGTTATGATTTGCGCGCCCATGTCACGAACTTGGGGTCAAAGTGGCCATTTGAGCCAAGCATGCCAAAATGGATCCATGTTCAGCAACGATCTTATAGATCTGACATCGGAATGGAAACATCGCTTGTTTATCAGAACAGAAAGAGGGTGCTTGTTCGCAGATACACACTGCAGTACTACCGAGGGCCAAAACGTCAGTTGGAGGTTTGACTGGTGGGTTATCGATCTGATGGACGGCTCGAGCCCAGGCTTCGATGGTAGGTGGCTGGTTCGAGCTGGTGGGTTGCAGATAGCTTCCCTGGTGTATCCGTGTATCAATTCAGAGCGACAGACGACTCGTCCAAAAGTGCCGCAAACTCCAATGAAAAGCGATCACTTTCGCTACTGGGAATCTGGTGAAAGGTTCCTTGACGTCCAAAGGACGTCGAGCGTCAACACTTAGTCTGCCTAGGGGAAAGATTCTTTGCGTGTTCAAACCAAGCTAGGCCAGCTGAACAGCGTTCGTACTAGACAGTCACCGGAAGCCCATCGGAACTTCCTAGTTTGGACTCGGCATACTCCGAAGTTGAATTCCCGTCGCAATGTAGCGCTCCCCTCGTACAGCGTACAGAAATCAGCAAAGGCCCGGCAAACCCGTCAAGGTAGGCTCGAATTCACGTTCGTATGGAGTACAAACCGTCCCCAAGACGTACCTGTCGCTCGTACGGAGCTACAAAGTCGAAATCCCGTCGTTCGACGCCGTCGATGGCTGGATGAACCGATGGGATTCTGGATAGACCGTCGCACGCTCTTGCTTCTGATCTCGTCAAGTTGTTCTTGGATCGTTCCGCTGACTGTTTTTTGCGTTTGTGCTCTCGCCATTTGTACAGATGGTACGTATGCTTTGATGACTATGTACTGAGACTTTGCGCTGACCTGACAACCCTCGGAGTACAGAAGCTCGAAATCGACTCTTTCTCGGGCTACCGCATCTACCCTTCAAAGGGTAAACTCTTCGTTCGCGGAGACGCGAAAGTAAGTCTCGTACCCATCTCCCCATGTAACCCTCCAATGAACCGTATCAGATCTTCCGCTTCGCCAGCTCCAAGAACGCCTCCCTTTTCCTCCAACGTAAAAATCCTCGCAAGATCGCCTGGACACAGGTGTACCGTCGCATGCACAAGAAGGGTATCACCGAGGAAGTCGCCAAGAAGCGTTCACGCAGAACTGTCAGGCACCAACGTGGTATCGTCGGTGCTGACCTTGCTGCCATCGCCGCCAAGCGGAACCAAACTGCCGCTGTTCGCACGCAAGCACGGCTGGCCGCTATCCAGAAGGCCAAGACCGAAAAGAAGGAAAAAGAATCGAAGAAGACAAAGGTTCGCTCCGGTTGTTCTTCGGCCTTCCGCGTTGCTAATTGGACTACTAGCCTACAACTCGTGCCCCTGTTAGCACCGCACCAAAGGTCTCGAAGCAACAGATGAAGGGTGGCAAGGGTGGCCGATAAGCGGACCTGCTCGGATGTGGTTGGCCCACTCATGTATCGCACGTTTCATGATTTGTATGATCCCGATGCACACATGCTTGCTATGTTTCATGCAGCACTTGCAACCCTTGGCCACAATTCGACTTAAAACGAAGATACCTTTCGGCATATATACAGAGGACTGATAATACAGAATGCTACGCCAATGTTCAAGTTCGTGACGAAATGCCTATGTACCGGATCCTGCGGACAATAAAACAGGCATGTGTGTAAAAAGTCCGTGTGTATTGGGTGGATAAGGAGCGAACAATATTAACGGGTTCACAGTCTGGGAGCATGTGTGCGTTCAGGCGCGTACTTGGCCTGAGAAGTAACGATGTCAGATTCGCTACCACCGACGCAGCGACGACGATGCTCACCATCTCATTTTCCTTTTTCGCGTAGCCACACTTCTCGTAAAAGGCTGTGTGAGACATGCCAAAAAAAAACAGAATTAGCGCCGCTCATTCCCCACGACAGTGAACCACGTACGTATGTTAGCATCACTGCAGTTCAAGATGGTCTTGTAGCAACCGCTGTTCTCGCTAATGTGAGTGAGGGCCTGGATGATGCGTTGACCGAGCTTCTTGCCCTGCTGGCTCTTGTCGACGGCGATGTCCTCAATGTGGCCGACGCTGCCAAGACCGCGGAGGAACTTGCGTTCGATAAAGACGCAGCCGACGCCGACGATGCGGTCGCTGGCATTGTCGACGATGACGAGGGTGTAGTATGTCCTGGGTAGAGTGCGCATGGCGTGGAACTGGTTGACCCAGGCAGCTTCACCGGGGTCGCTGACGAGGGTGAGGACGGAGAGGACATCGAGGTGGCCGCGTTTGTAGTCCGTCAACGCGAGGGGGCGAATCTGTGAGGGGGGTCAGGTGTGGGCAGACATCCGGCTGGAACCACGACGCACGGTCAAGCCCGGGGGCAGCTGATTCAAAACCTCGGGCGAGATCAGCTCCTGGGGGAAGAGGAGGTCGAGGGAAGGCTGGGAGACAGCGATGGACGACAGCATGCTGAGAGTGGAGTAGACCAAGGAGAGCAGATATGTGGGCAAGGGAAAGACGTTGGCTCGGAGCATTTTCTGTTCGTCGCATGTTTTGTGCGTCCCTATAACTGTAACTGCACGACAACACAGCCACTGCTCCAAGCGATGGCTATTGGCAGTGCCGGGATACAAGTTTTGGCTACTTTCCAGTGCTACAGAGCCTTTCCACCGCGTTTGAACTTGGCCGTGATCTCCTCCCCGAGAAGCTTCCCACTTCCCTCCTTGCGTCTCCAAAGCGAAAGCGTCCCTCCCTGACGCACCAGGCTCAGCGGAACACCCTCTCCTTGCTCTCGAACCGCTTTCAATATCACCTTGAGCAAATTCTTCAACTTGCCGAACGATCCCGCCATCATTTCCGCATACGGCTTCATTTCCTCGCCGGTGAGCGAAATCTTCTCGACGGGCTCAAAGACCCCTCCCCTGTGCTTCGCAATGTAGAGCCATGCCGTCTGCGACAGATACATCTGGGGATAGATCTCTCTCCAGTTTGGTTCTCGGTATACAGCCCTCGTTTTCACCTCGATCAAGTCGGACTGAGGAACGAGTGAACGAGTCCGGGTGAGCTTGATGTCGAGACCAGTAGGTGATTCCGGCTCGTTCGGCTCGCTTGGCTTCTCCGCTTTGGCCCCAATGCTCAGCGACGAAAACGACGCGAGGAGATCGTCATCGTCAGTCTTCGGCTCTATGCAAGCATCCGCCGTGAAACCGAGCAAGATATTCAAACTCCCAAATTTCTGCAACGAACATGTTCATCAAACCCTTCAAGGATCCGGGGTCACGATACGCGACTCACGTAGGTGATGATGCGGTGATGGTCAAGCATCTCCTCGCAGCCCGGTGGGACTCTGGTGGCGGCCTTCAGATACTCGTTGCCAAAGCCTGTATTCTGCCCGAAGAGCGCGGCGTTCTCCTCCTGCCGCGTAAACAAGCACGTCTTCCCCACCAAATCAATATCGATCCGAAAGTTATCGTTGTTGGGAACATTGTCAATGTAACGCAACAACTTTCGGAGACCATTGCGATCGGTGATCAGATCGAGCTCCTTGTACGCAAAGTCGTCGTGCAAAGCATCAATCGCAGCAAAGAGGGGCAACATGGGGGAGTGGTTACCCATCTTTGATGCGTTATGATGGACGTAGTGGACACCCGCGTCGCGGGGCACTAGTTTCACCGGCGGACGCTCGTCCGCCCAGATCCAGGGTGAGCCTTTCGGGGAGGGAGCGAAATTTATATGTAAGGGGATGTGGCGGTCATGATCATGCCTACTAGGGGCTCACCTGGGATGACGATGGTAGGGACCGGCGCGTCGATCCATGAGTAGGACGCTACGGGTTTGACGTGACGTAGTCGAACGAGCTCCGAGGCGTACCCCGTCGGGTCGACCGACAACGTCACCACTCGTTCCTCGAGGTCCTTTAAAATGAACGAGTCTGAAGAACTGCCCATGTGGCAAGAACTACGATAGTCCGTTGGCTTTCCCCTTCGTGGGCGCCATCTTTCATTCCTTGTGTATGCTGCCATGCTTAGATGGCAGTGTGTTTCAAAGGCTTGTCTGGTCGGGTTGGGCCACCTTTTATAGCGAAAGATTACACCCCCCCTTAAGGACGGCGTAGATCATTGTGGGTCCAGTACGCGGTGAGAGCGGCGATGAATCCTGGATTCACGCGTAAACGGTCCTTACTCCGAGTTGCTTCCTTGGTCACCGAACACAGGAACAGACTGTCGAGGACGTACGTAGCTACTCCTCCTTCATACCGGGCTACAAAAGATTCCATAAAGATAATAAACCTCTGGCGATCCTCGCCAGCGAGTAGACATACAACGGCCATACGCAATAAAGAATGAAGAAGAAGAAGAAAAGAAGAAAGGGAGGGGGGCGGAGAAACCTCATTCCTCCTCCGTCGGTGGCATCCCCCGGAACGCACCCCCTGTACCACCACCCCTCACCCCATCGACACTCGGCCGCGGCCGGAAACTCTCCCGTTTGATCCGCCTACCTTTGCCCAAACTCGCAGCCCGCGCCACACTCGACGCCATCGCACTCGCACCGTACGATTTCGTCGAGCTGGCATGACGATGGGAACTGACGCTCGAGGTCGTTACAGCCCGTGACGTCGTACGCTGCGTCGTCGTCGGCACGCGACCCCATCCAAGCGAGGCATATCCTTCCGTGTGCTTCGACCGTGTCGTGACGTGCGAGACGGGCGCCGCTGTTGGAATAATCGATTTCGGTATTCCGGAAGCAACCACACTCGGCGTGCGACCTTTTGCTGGCGATGAGCTTCGCATAGGCTTGGCGCGACCGTCCGTAAGCTTTTGTCGTTTGGTCGTAGTCTGAGACATCGACGACCCCGATCTCACTGCGGGCGTGACAGCGCCTGGAAGTGCGTTGTGCGCCTTTCCAGGGACATAGCCAGCTTTGTTGGTGGTAGGTTCCAGGCTGCGGCTACGGGTCAGAGGGCCAGTAGGTTTGGCATTGAGTGCCTGCACCGAGTATTGTGACGCGACCGTCTTCTTCTTGTTCTCTTGTTCATTTGCAGACACATTCTCCATCAGAATCTGGAGCATACTTTCTCCATGCACCAGGAAGGGGCGACCATTGGCCTGCTCCCATGCGGGAAGGGACGATAGGAGTTGCTGTTCCAGCTGTTACAATGTCGAGTCATTAAACAAATAATAAACAACTGTGGGACCTGAGAACGGACCTTTGGTTTCTCCTTGCCTACCCGCTTCCTCATCTTCTCTTCTCTCAATAGCCGGCCTGGATCCCTACCCCCGCCTCCTCGGCCGAGGAGTCGAGTCTGATCACTAGCAGCCCGCTCCAGTTCCTTCTCCTCTTCACATATGTCAAAGTATTTCTTGATAGATGCCAATATGGGCGTCTTGAGTCTAACCTCCGCTTTGAGCCGCGCAATTTCGTGTTCGTGTTGGCTCAGCAGATCTTCCGTGTGTTCATCTGTGCATGAAGCATGAACTCCATCCCGATGACAGAGTCTTCTGGGAGGGTACCCACCGTCCACAAAAGCAGCAAAGTCTGCGCGCTCATCCTCTCCGGTCATCAATTCATTCCACAGCGATTCGATCTCAGACCGGGCGTTCCAAATGAACTCTCCCATTCGTTCTCTCTTTAGGTCAATCATGCGCTCCAGCTCTTCCTCATAGGCTTGGATAATCTGGGGAGTCGTCCCGCGATTCGCCTGCAGACAACATACGTCAATGAATACCGAGACCTAGCTCTGGGTCACTCACATCAACGAATGCGTCCATCGCCGTATCATGCACTCCCATTCTTTTCCAGAGCGATTCCAGTTGATCATACATGGCTTGAATATGACTCTCTCTCCGTTTCTTCAGTTCCGTCAACTCAGAACATCGCTGCTCTGCATACAACATCATCTTCTGAGTCGGTTCGACCGCAAGCGAACCAAGAAGGGTAGCAGGAACTGGATCGGGCGTCGACGAGGAATCCAAAAGTTGCACAAACCGAGAAAAGGCGTGTTGGAATTCCCGCACAGGATCTGCATTGGGCTCGGATGGGGATGTTGGGGTCGGAGAAACTGAGCGGAAGAGAAGCTTGGCGTCAGATCTACCTTGACACGTGGGCGTAGGTGTGCCGGTCGGTTCGAGAAAAGGGTCTGCACTCGGTGGTCGTTGACCGCAGGAGGAAGATGAACGGGGAAGTGTGTAGGCGGGAACTGCTAGTGTTGAGGAGGAAGCGACAGGTAGAGGCGTATCATCAATTGCTGGTGGATCCATACCAAGTTCTGTGTGTAACCAATCAAGCTGGAGGAACATGTCCCCGAGCACAGTGAGGCGTCTCGTCTAAATAAAGACGGGTTTAGTGAACATGGCTAGTCTCGCCAAACGTGGAATACGAAGCCGGGCAGACATCATGGTGGCCGCTATTGGATCACAGAGACGATGTCCGCCAGCTACTCAATCAATCGAGAACTCTGGGCGTACGTGCGCCACGGGTATCGTGAAATCAACAATCCAGGACCAAACATTCACCATGCAAAGACTCGCGGAGCATTTTGCACGGAGATGCCCAGCTCCTCGGACGACCACCTGCCGTTCGTGCGCCACTGAGTGCATCCCCGCACCTCCCACCGCACGGAAATCACGAACGCAAAAACATGAGGACCAACTCACCATTTCGCCTTTACCTCGTACCAGCTCCTTCTCCAGTCTGGAAAAGCGCTCGGGCATGACGTCCCGAAGGGCATTCGGATCATTTGGTTCCTCCTCCACCGAAACGGTCGGTCGAAGGATATCAGCCGAAAAATAACTCGATCCCAAATTCCGTGCAAGAACGTTCAATCGATTCGTCAACGTCGTCAATTGCTCGAGCTTCGTGTGATATACCTAGTCCGCAACCAAAGTCTAACCCTCAAAAAAATCGAAACAAAACGTTCCCATCCAACGCACCTGTCTCAACCGTTCTTGATATTCCAACGCACGTTCATGTCGTCGCGGTAAAACTTTTTCCGACTTTATCTCGTTGAGTGATCCGGCGACTTTGGCGTTCGTACCCAGCGCGCGTGCGTATCGCGAGCATCCGATTTCGACCTCTTCGCATTTCGTCTCCAATTCTTCTACTTGTTTCTTGCGTACGTCGATCTGAGACTCTACCGCTCGAGTCAGGTTATGCTGTAGTTCTTCGAGCTCGTCTTCGAGAGCGGTGGCGGGTAGACCGAGTTGGGAATGCAGCTGTGGCAATAACTGTGTTTGAGCGTTTAAATGCGTGTGTAATGTCGAGAGAAGCGCGCTCAACGCGAGCGACGACGAGGAAGCCATGGGTTTACGAGTCAAAATCGTGCCTCCATTTCGTGGTTGCAACCAAACCGTGTTTCGGTTTGATCACGTGATCGTTGATATATCACCTGACCACTAGACCGTGCACTGCCACAGCTTCTTCAAAGAATAATGGCATGGAATGATACATTGGCTATGCTACATGTCGGTAGATACATTTGTAACAAACACAGCAATATCTCCAAGACAAATATCAACCCGAGCCTCCCGCACTGATAGCTTTGGATTGTGCAGTAAAATTGGTGGAGGCAATAGGACATCCTATCCCCGCGCCATTCAAGTTCTGAATGGTGACTGCAGCAGCATTGAGACGAGCGCTCTGAGACGCAGTGCTGTTATCCGTCGGGAACGTAAGAAGCACCGTGGGATTGAGCACCACGTGTCCAGCACGAATGTTCGCAGTGAGATTCTAGGGTAGACCAAGTCAGAAGATGGACGGGGAAAGAACTCGGAAAGCACGAATCTCACCGAGATGTAGTGTGCCTGGTCTGGTGGACACTGGCATGGAATGAGGACTGGTTTCCCATTTGTACCGTTTACAGCTCCGTTACAGTTTCCAGTCCCTTTAAGACCCTCTTTGAATTCGGATATCTCGATAAATGGCTGGCATACGTACCATCGGGGTTGATACCTGACTGCCATCCCAGGGTCGGCGCAAGAGCAGCAATCTGTGCATCCGTCGGGGTGGTAGTGTTGCCAGATGATGACGATGTCGTAGCCGCGATGTTTGTAACAGATGGGGATGAGGGCGATGCAGATATGGACGTCTGAACTGATGTTGCAGCTGGGGCGCTTGGAGTGACAGAGTTGGAACCAACACTGCTCGCCTGACTAGCGCTTGTACTGAGGCCAGAAGTGGCGGGAGCAGAAGGGGAGACTGTAGGCGTAGCGGTGGAGGACGTGGCGTTCGACGTCTCCGCTTCGATAGCTTTATGCTGTGCAGAAAAGGTGGTCGATGAAACGGGACATCCAACACCGGGACCCTCCAGATTCTGCAAGGTCACGGCAGCAGCATTCAGACGGGCAAGTTGGGAAGCAGTGCTATTGTCCGTCGGGAAGGTTAACATGACAGTGGGATTCGTGGTAACGAAACCAGCCGCGACGTTTTGATTGAGAGCCTGCAAGGGTCGAATTAAAACCTGCACTGAAAGCACGAATTCATTTTGTGACGAACGGTAAGAAAGAATGTCGAGTTCGGGGGACATTGACAAGGCACTAGAATAGGTTTCCCATTGGTACCGTTCACGGCGCCATCGCAGTTTCCTGTGCCTAGAAGCGACGGACGATGTCTATCCAAGGTTGGCATGGACGAGTGAGTCTACTGACCATCAGGGTTGATTCCGGCCTGCCACCCGAACGAGGGAACAAGAGCAGGATTTACATCTCTCTTGCGCTGAAGGTTTGCATTCAATGGAAGGGACGCAACAGCGTGACTCCAACATAAAATAGCGAGGGTCTTATAAAACAACATGACTTGACGAATTCAAAGTGTACAGTGGTGCTTCAGGTTGATACTAGCGGTGTCGGTTATTGAATGCAATCGAGTTCAAGGAGAGTGGGTAGACGAGTCGCCAGCGACGTACGGGAAAGAAACGGGTATCGAGAGATGTTCCAGGGGCTGCCGTCGCTCCGCTTTTAACGCATGGTCACCTTGACTTGGTTACTAGACCTCTTCATTGTCTTCCCAAAGAGGGACTCGGCATGAGTGCCACACTATAACATTCGAGGAAGGGAAGCCTACCGTATAATGGCGATCTCATCAGAATCGTTGGTTGACACTCTCAAGCAAGTTGACGTCACGGCGGTTACCAAGGGGAAAATTAAGCCAAGAGGTACCTCGAGGCGGAAATGACGGCAACGAGGACAATGAACTACGAAATGGCACAATAGCGTCGTTGACAACTCGTGCAAGAGTTCGAACACAAAAAGGTCGGGTACCGGCGCGGAATCTGCATACACAAGACAAGGAAAAGCGGCTCGAGTGCGGATTATGAACTCCATTCCAGACTCGACTGCTTGTTCAAGTTACCATGGCACGGATGTGGACGAGCCTTGTCTCTATCATGAGATCAAACGTCACCAACACTAGCAAAAGTGAATCAGATACAGGTCATCACAACTGTACTATCGTAGCGTTCAAGATCCGGCGGGTCCAACAAACATGTCTTCCCACCAACGGCCTCACAATATTGCCGATCGTCGCCCTGATGCAAACTACTTGTTGAGCTCCTCGGACCTCTTCTTGAGCTCTTCTCGACTCTAGACGATGGGATCAATTAAAAACATGTACGGAAGAGTATCATATGAAACTTTGTACCAGCGGCGCATCCAACTTGTTCAAAAGGTCCTGGCTGGCGATATGAGGCTCCCGAGCGTGGTGTGCTAACACTGCCGGGTTGCTCGTCAGTCCGACTCCCGAGTTGACGAGATCCGCGGGGTTGTTCGACCTCTGTAGCCACAAGTCAATACTTCAGTGACGGCGACAGTCTTGAACGCTGTGACTGACCGCTGGGTGAGGCAGAATATTGAAACGCTGTTCCGTCTGCGAGCGGTCGGCACTCTGGACGGGATTGGGCTTGGATGTTTCTGACATGATGCGAGGACTGGGAGATGGAGGATATTCAAGTTGATCAAAGGCCCCTTATATCACATCGCCTTCAGATGACGTCATTCTCTTCCCCTGCTGCGGGCACTAGTACCGCCTCTGTTCATGCCTGAGTACTCTACAGCAATCGAAATCGGCATTCGTATATGAGAAATTACAAGTAAAAACGACATTCCATATTACGCCTTAACTCCATGGTAGGAGAAGCTTGGATAGACGGCCGAAACAATCGCCGACATGGGCAAGTAGAACAATGAGTTCACTTTGACAGCATCATCTGTTTCAAGAAGCTAAGCAAGGGAGTTACTATGAAAACACCGGACGCTACGTCCTTCTCACCTTGACGAATTCTAGAGGCCATGTGAGTTAGATGTTTAGGATGGAGCAAAAAGATGATATATCACTCACCCTCGTAGTTGATCTGGCCATCGCCATCGACATCCGCCTCGCGAATCATTTCCTCTACCTCAGTCTCGGTCAACTTTTCGCCTGCAACTAGCATTGAGCACGCGCCGACGATCGTCCCCGTTCAGAAACGTCCTCACCCAAATTCGTCATCACGTGGCGCAGCTCTGCTGCGCTGATGAAGCCGTTTCCATCCTTATCGAACACCTTGAAGGCCTCCTTGATTTCTTCCTCGCTGTCCGTATCGCGCATCTTGCGCGCCATCATGGTCAAGAACTCGGGGAAGTCGATCGTGCCGTTTCCGTCCGCATCAACTTCGTTGATCATGTCCTGCAGCTCGGCTTCGGTGGGGTTCTGTCCCAACGAACGCATCACCGTGCCAAGCTCCTTGGTGGTGATCGTGCCATCACCATCTGCGATGGGCAAGTCTTATTAGCCCTTCAGATGGTAGGACATCGATTTTGACCTTTGTCAAACAGAGAGAAGGCTTCCTTGAATTCTGTGCACACTTCATGAGCTGCGAGTGATCCAGTGCACAGGATGGATTTACTCACCGGAGATTTGCTCTGTGTGTCGACACGAAAAAGAGCATTAATACGTAGGCTTGTAGCGTACATCCAACGCGCGTCGCAACCCACCTTCAGACTGGGTGATTTACCCGACACCGACCTATAAGTCGATGGCAACGTGATGGTCTAGATGAACGCACCAATTGATCCGCCATTTTCTAGAAACACGTCAAACAGAGTTGGGGAGAATGTTGGCAATTGCTATGGTCGCAGTTGGGAGGTAAGATGCAGCTGTTGATGGAGAGCAGGGGGTCGACGAGCTTGTATCCCCGAGCTGTTTCATCTCGGCAATCGCCATGGCCAAATCAGGTGACCCCCAACCCAGGGCAGTCCTCAGAGGATCAGCGCACTCGACAAGTACCGCAGGCATGAGGCGATGATGCCGTCTTAAAATCGCAGCTCAAAGTGGTTCCGAGCCGGAGGGTTAGCATGAACAGTCCCTGATTATAGGCTGTGTAAATCCATATATGAGTTTGTATCTAATCCCACTCGTCCTCGTCCTCGTCCTCATCATCGCTGTCGCCAAGCTTCTTGTTTCTTTGCATCAAGGCCGCAGCGAGGGCGGCGGTCAAGTCTCCAGCTCCGCCCGTGCCGTTGCTATTGCTCGATTCCTCCACAGGTGCAGGCGGGGGTGGCGGGGTTGATGACGGAGCCGGTGTCTTGCGTAAATTGGCCACGCTCTGTCCACGAATCGATGCTAACAGATCAGTACGCCCAGGCTGTGGAGGCACAAATGCAGTCACTGCAGGCGGAGGCGGCGGAGGCGGTGGCGGCGATGGCGGAGAGCCTTCTTCAATTGGAGGAGGCGGAGGGGGTCCGCCGACTCTAGGTGCTGGTAGAGCGGGCGGGGGAGGTGGAGGAGGCGGGGGCGGGGGCGGTGTTGGT
>JBBPRS010000403.1:0-16967 GCA_038093155.1 Boletus huronensis
AGCACTGGAGTCCCCAGTCTAGTTCTCTTTGGATACTTCCTCTAAAGGGATCCACTCTGTCCTCTCCCCTCAGTTCACCAAGGGCTAGCTCCCTTGCTATTTCCAGTCTTAGTTAGGTGTTGGTTTGGTTTGCCTTAGGCTTAGATCAGCCCTTTGGAGCCATTTCATTCCTAATCCGCTAGAAGGGATATTCCGCCGAAGATGACTCATGGGTCCCCGAAAAGGACCTTAGTCATTCCCCCTCCCTCCTCTGTGACTATAAGAAGTGACACCCCGTTGCCTTCTCCCCTGCGAGTCCCCATCACAAACTTTGACCCACCATGCCCCCTCCCACCTTCTTCTCTTCCTCTGATTATTACTCCACTTGCTTTATCTTCCCCGTTTCCAATTACATCTTTGAACCTCCCAAACCCCCTTCCCCCACCAATGAATCCCCTGGTACCCCCTCTGACAAGATACAATGAACTCCGGAAGGTATGCTAAATCTCCGGAGCTCCGGAGATTCCATTATTGCTCTGAATGTTAGGAGTTAAACTCTGGAGCATTGACTTTTACGATACAACACCGCATTATGGCTAGTTGTCTATCACCATTACTGTACTATTTCCCTTTCTCACTTCCCTGACACTTATTAAGGTATGAGTTAGCCTTCACCCTAGAGTATATAAACTCCCTCCCAAACTTCTCAACACCTCAGTTGTTCTCGCCCTCTTAGGCAACAGCTGAGGTGAGCCCACTTTACCATAGATTATTTACTCCGACGCTAATGTACTGTAGCTCTGGTACACATAGGTAAATGATAGTTGTTCTCACCCTCTTAGGCAACAGCTGAGCTCCGGTACACATAGAACTAGTATTGCTCCGCCTAACTCCAGACCTTCAGACATCCGGACTTTAACAGGTTATGAGCCCTGCTTGCGCCAAATAGAAATGAACAACTCACCCACTTGCGCACCCCTCAGCACACTTGTGTACCCCTCAATGCAACCCCATTCTTAAAGCGAACTCCGGCAACTGGCTATCGGACGCCACCATCAGAAAAGAATTTTTTCTTCTTCTATCACCTCACCCTACCTGTCATCAAACATGGCATCAGATAACATCAAAGGTGACGAAATCCTAACTGGACCCAAGACCTTCCCATTATGGAAAGTCAAAACTACCCGGAAGCTCTGAAGTAACAAAGTCTACGGAGTTGTTTCCAGAACGGACACAAAGCCCACCCTTACGACCACTGGAGTCACCACTTCAGACATTCATGACTGGCAGGAATGCGATGAGAAAGTGCATGGCATCATACAAGAACACATCTCTAATGTACTCCTACTCAAAACAGAGTCCTGCGCCTCTGCAAAGGACCTCTGGGACAAATTGGTCTCACTCCTGGATGCTCCAAGCATATCCTCCACCTTCCACATTTTCCAACAGATGTTTAATGCAAGCTGGAATGGAAACTCCAATGTTTCGGAGCACATTGCATCACTCCGGACTTCCAAGTCCTGACTCGCTGGCATGAAGTTTGCCGTCGACTCCAAGGTCATGGCATTCATCCTTCTCAACTCCCTTCCCAAAACTCTGGAATGGGAGTTGTTTAAGTCATCACTCATCAATACCACGGAGGACAGCAAACTAACCTTTGATGCTGTTGAAACTCACATCATCACCAAAGATGCCCACTTATACCCGTCTGGACATTTGGAGTCAGCCATGAAAGTCTCCGAAAGTGCCAAAACCTCAACTTGCCCTCTGAACGCCTCCGCTTGGTGTGAACACCACCTCACCACAAATCACAACTCCACTGATTGTTATCACTACAAGCAATGGGTCGCAGAGTTGAGAAAGGGGAAATTCAAGAAGTTGAACAAAGAAAGGGAGAGGGCAAATCCGGCAGAGGGAACTCCGGATTCTCTGGACTCAGCGAACGTAGTTCGTGAAAATGTATCAAAATCATTAATTCAACACATTCACGCCTACTCGTCATCTGAACACAGCAATAGTGGGAGAAACACACTAATCATAGACTCCGGAGCGATGTCCCACATGGTCCCACACTGATCCTGGTTCCGAACATATCAACCACTCCACCCTCCACGACCGGTCATTCTCGGAGACAACTCCATCACACATGCCATCGGAATTGGAACAGTGCCACTCCTGTCCAAAGTATCCCAAAACACCTTCGAGATTGTCCTGTCAAATGTCCTCCTCATCCTGGAGTTCCAGATCTCACTGATCTCTGTGAACAAACTCACCTCCATTGGTCTCTCTACCGTCTTTCCGGCAAAATCAAATGCTTGCTATGTTCGGAAGGATCTGAATACCATCCTAATAGCTGACCACACCTCCGGACTTTACCATGCATGAGTCACTCCAAAGGATCAAAAGGAAGCAGTGCATGCATCTATGAATATCAACCTCCTCCATAGGTGAATGGGACACATGTCCATAAACCGAATACAGCACATGGTCAAGTCCAACCAACTCCGAGGCATTGACACCCTCACTGGAACACCCATGTTCTGTGAAGTGTGCACACTTGGAAAAATGAAACGACTACCCTTTGGAACCCAGGACACACCTCGGAGCACACATCCCCTGTGTTATGCTTGACCCGGATAGGGGCAAGCGGAACCTAGATAAGCCTAGTACTGGTGGTGATAAGGACAATAATTGATCTTGCAAAAACAAGAGTGTTGTTGAGCATGTTTAGGGATGTCGAGATCTGGATACTGGACTTGGAGATGAGCCTGGATAAGGGCCTGTGAGTGGGAGCAAGGTCAAGGGAGTCCAGAGTTGCTAGAGATTCTTCTGTACAAAGACAGAAGGGACAAGAAGAGTGAGTCTTTTAGAGGGTCGAGTGACAGGGGTGTCACTGGAGTATTCTCACAGCATTCACTCAAAAGTAGAACGGGGACTTCAAGAGTGAGGAGATATGCTTGTATTCCTAGGTAGGTCAAGCTGGAGTACAAGTGTATATCAACGTGGTTTATATAAGGTGCCTGAGCCTGGGCGAAGGGTAAAAGGACGTGTCACCTAAAGGGAAGGACGTGTCACCTATGGTACAGGATGAGTAAGAAAAGGACGTGTCATCGTCAAGGGACATGTCATCAGGGGAGAAGTAACTGGATTGGGAAAGGATGGGGTATTCGGCGAGGCTCAATGACCAAACACTAAGGTACAAGGTAAGTGTAACAAAAGACAGGTACGAAGGAAAAAGAAAAGAGATAAGCATCCAGTGGGGTTACCGACAAGTTGTAACATTACCCCCGCTTTAGAGTCGAGTCCATGACAAAGACAACCTCAATAAATTTCGGAGAACCCTGCTGAAGGGGATCCCGAGTCATTCATCCAAGCCTCTGGCCCATCAACGTCGTCGACGTAGGAGGGATTGGGTGAGGGGGTGCTGTGTCACTGACTAGGTCAGTCGTGTACGGGAGTAGGGCATGGGCGAGGGTTGGATGTTTGGCAACAAGGGGGGGGAACGGGGAGAGGTGGACCACCTGCCGAAGAGATACTGCGCCTAGATGATTGGGATGAAGACACCATTGAAGGAGTCTGAGGGGGGTTGAGATGGCGACAAAGGGGGCAGCGGGAGGTGGTGTGGTCTGGGCTCCAGCGGAGGCAGGAGGCGCATTAAAAATAAGGGCATTGAACCCGAACGTGCCCGAGGCAGTGGCAGTTGAAGCATGCCTCATTGTAGCAAGGGTGGGTTCGGGAGAGGGGGGTTCGTCCATCGTTGCCGCTCCATTGGGCTTCTACTCATTCAAGGTGGGCTACCTTGGCCTGGGAGAGGGGTGCGTCAGATGGGGATCTGGGGTGGGGAAGCTCACCGCTCTCTAGCTCAGTTAGGTACCTCTCCAGGTCGTCTGTTATGGTTGTAACAGGTTATGTCAGACTTTTCCCACAGTCTATCTATTTTTCCCAATTTTACTTTTATTTATTCTTCTAAGAAAAAGGCAGCTTCAGCGGTAAGGCCTAGTGAATAACATCCACTCAGTGGAGGGACACTTTTATCTTATCTTATCAGATTACATTACTCACACAGAGATCTCCGATCATCCGCTACGACTCATGCTGTTATGTTTAACCTGGATAGGGCCAAACATAGACCTTTGAGGTTGTCTGCTTGCTCATGACTCAAGCGAGGGGAGCACCGAGTAGATGCAACAAGAGAGTATGGGCTAAGACTAGATGAGTCCATGGATGGGCGGCCAAGATCTTAGGCAAGAGAGGGGGCGAGGAAGCGTAGATTCAATGAAGAACTAGCTAAGACAGAGGAGATCCTTGGGGGTACAACCGTCAGGAGAAGGTACCATCTAGGTACTCGTAAGGGGTGGTGAAGGTAGATCAAGGTAAGGTTCTAGGGACGAGAGTGGAGGTCTATATAAAGGGTCGTGGCTGCACACGGACCAAGGTACGTAGGGTCTAGGGTGATCCGAATAAGGAATACACATGGACAAGGGCAAAGGATTGTCCGAAAGAGGAATACACGAGGAAGAGAAGCAAAGGGTCAAGGGTTGCCTGGATAAGGGAATACACATGGAAGAGAAGAGAAGTATGCATGGACAAGAAGCGAAGGGTCAAGGGTTACTCGAATAAGGGAATACAAGGGGGAAAGAAGCATAGGTCTAAGGGTAGTTCCTGAAGAGGGAATTCACATGATCAAGAAAGGACAGAGGGATCTGGAGAAGATGGAGAGATCTGAGGGATATGGAGAGATCTAAAGGATATTGAGAGATCCAAAGGAAACTAGTCTCGAGATAATGGTTTGGGTAGACGATGAGGACATGGATATGCGGTTCAAGGAGGGTTTAAAGGAGGGGAATACCAACTAGTTGATCGAGGACTAGAGGGTAGGAACGAGGATAGGAGTGTGCAGGAGGATTGCGGGGGAGTCAAGGGTGAGGCAAGGAAGAAAAAAGAAACAGGTTAGATCACGTGCTCAGCAGTAATCGTAACACATGCCACAGTCTAGATGACTTGGTGGTTCTTTTCTTTTCCCTGATCCAATCTACGATCTGGATCTATCCCCATATGGTTACATTAATCACACAGTAATCTCTGTCGACTTCTCTTCTAATTTAATTACCGCTTATGCTTCTTCTTCCATTCTTGATCCATGCATATGCCTCATGACATTCCATCAGAACATTCTGATACATGCGTATTTAATTACTGTTTCGCCCTAGACCCTACATCAGTAGATCTAGTGCACACATGTACAAATATGTAGAATGCTATATAAACCCAGAGACTACAATGAGGACTTCCTCAGTCTAGTTCGCTTGGGAATTTCCCCCAAAGAGATCCACTCGACCCTTTTTGCTTTCTCTCCTAAGTCTTTGGTTGTAGGTTTGCCTTGAGTTAGATTACTTTTTGGCACTTTCATCGTCCAGGAATTCCATCATGCCCAGCTGGTGGAGGGCTACAATAAGAGACCCTAGGAGGTTGTTGTGGATGGACCATAGGGTGCGGGCAGTAGCAGATCTGGTGGGGGTGGCAGCAGATCTGGAGGCTATGAGGGAGAGGCAAGAGCATTGGAGGAACATCTTGTAAAGGGCATAGAGGGGGGACCCCATGTCATGATAGGAGAGGATGGAGGTGGCGAGGTGGGAGTTGTTTAGGTGAGTAGTGAGGAGGGTGACATTTGTGGCGTCGGGGAAGTCTTTCCTGAGCCAATGGGTGTAAGGGGGGAGGTCGACGGATAGGACAAAGTGGGTGGCGGGTCCGGACAAGGAGGGGGAAGTCCATCCGGTACGATCTCAGGCTGGGGAGTCAGGGATAAGGGCTGGGAAGTCAGGAGACGGAGATGCGGGATGAGAGGTATCATCTACAAAAATCGATTCAATGCCAAAAGCGGCAGTAGTAGGTACTGAGCAAATAGGAAGAGAAGAAGAAGAAGAAGACATAGTTGACGAAGAAGTTGGGTGTGTAGGAGAGCCAGGATGATGGTGTTTAGGAGAGAGAGGTTAAGGGGGGAAAGTGGGAAGGTGTCATTTCTTATAGTCTGAGAGGAGGGACTTGGCGTGTGCCAAATCGGATTCAGGAACTGACAAGTCCTCTTCAGTTGAATAGCCTTTCCACCTAATGAGGAAGGAGCGGTGAGAAGGGGGGCCTTTATGCTTGAGAATTCTTTCTATTTTGTATTCTTCTTCCCCATCGATCAGGTCAGGTGGTGGAGTGGGGAAGTTTGGACCATATACAGGGTTTTCATGATAGGGGGATAGAAGAGAAGCGTGGAAGACTGGATGTATTTTCCAGGTCTTTGGTAGATGGAGTTTGAAGACAATAGGGGAGAGGACATCAGAGATAATGAAGGGTCATTCTCATTTTGGGGCGAATTTGGGGTTTATGACTGATCATTTAAGATTTCGGGCTTTGAGCCAGACTTTGTCTCCTTTCTTGAAAGGGGAGTAGTTGTGTCGAGTACGAGCTGCCATGGTTTGTCTGGCAAGTTCGTGGGCAGCCAATGCTTCATCTTGTGTAGTGGAAAGGGTCTTTAGTCTGGCTTCGATAGCGGGTAAGGTGGAGTCAGGGATTTGTTATGTTTAACCCGGATAGGGCCAAGCATAGACCTTTGAGGTTGTCCGCTTGCTCATGACTCGAGCGAAGGGAGCACCCAGTAGGTGCTACAAATGAGTTAGGACTAGGACACGGTGAGTCCATGGTTGGGTGGCCAAGATCTCAGGCGAGCAAAGAGGCGAAGAAGCGTAGATTCAATGAAGAACTAGCTAAGACAGAGAGGAGATCCTTGGAAAACGACCATAGAGATGAAGGTAGATCAAGGTAAGGATCTAAGGGCGAGAGCGGAGGTCTATATAAGGGGTCGTGGCTGCGCACGGACCAAGGTACATAGGGTCAAGGGTAGTCCCTATAAGGAATACACGTGGACAAGAAGCAAAGGGCAAAGGGTAGTCCGAATGAGGAATACACGTGGAAGAGAAGTACAGGGCGAAGGGTAGTCCAAATGAGGAATACATGAGGAAAGAAGCATAGGTCAAAGGGTAGTTCCAGAAGAGGGAATTCACGTGGTCAAGAAGGGATGGAGATAAAAGGGGAAGACGGAGAGATCCGAGGGTTAGCCTCGTGGTGGTGACATGGTAGAGACGGAGAGATCCGAGGGTTAGCCTCGTGGTGGAGATGCGGTGAAATGGCAGGGGAGGGACGATGTGACTAGATGGTGATGCGGCTAGACGACGAGGATGCGGTAGAGGGAGTATGCAGTTCGAGGAGGGTTCAAAGGAGGGGAATACCGACTAGTTGATCGAGGACTAGAGGGTAAAATCAAGGACAGGAAGGTGTAAGAGGGTCGCGGGGGAGTCAAGGATAAGGCAAGGAAGAAAAAGAAACGGGTTAGATCACGTGCTCAGCAGTAATCGTAACAGGATTATCATGGGGAGGGCGTGTGGTTCATATCCCATCATTAAGAAGAAAGGGGATTGATTAGTGATGGAGTGAGGGCGGTGATTGTGGGTGAACTCGGCGTGGGAGATGGAATCAGCCCAGGTGGTAGGGTGATTTCCACAAAAGATCCTGAGGTAAGTCTCAATTTCCTGGTTAACTTGTTTGGTTTTCCCATCAGTTTGAGGATGGTAGGCGGTTGAGATGGCGAGATCATATTTCAGGAGTCGTCCCAGTTCCTTGGCGAAAGTGGATGTGAATTGGGGGCCTCGGTCTGATATGATTTTGTCGTAGAGGCCGAAGCGGTGGTATACTTTGTGAAAAAAGAGGGTGGCCACTCCTTCTGTGGTGATAGTCTTCTTGGTTGGGCAAATAATTACCCCCTTAGTAAGCCTGTGGTCGACCACGACCAAAAGCGTGTTAAAACTGTTGCTGGGCGGGAGATCGGAGATCAGGTCACAGGAAATTTGCTGGAAGGGGCGAGAGGCAAAGGAACGGATGGGGGTAAGAGGGGGAATCATGGGATGCGTGTTTGCCTTGTTGCATTGGCACATGGCACAGTCTTCGACATATCGGTGGACGTGGGACGCGAGTCCAGGCCACCAGAAGTCTGCAGAGATGAGCTGGCAGGTTTTTAGGTAATCGGGATGGCCAGCAGACTCATGGTGGTGGCAGCGGAGGAGAATGGAACGGCAGAGATCAGGGTCGTCGGGGATGTACATGCAGCCATTAAACATGAGGATGCCATCGGTCTGCTGCCAGGGGAAGATGTGGGAGCAGAGAAAGGTGGGGGTGGTAGCATTGAGGCATTGGAGGGCTTGGAGGGCGACTGGGTCAGAGGGAGTAGCTGCGGATTTGCGGGAGGCTAGTTCGACATCAATAAGGTTGATGAAGAGGGAAGGGGGAAGGAGGGTAACACCCTCGTTGTTGACATCGGAGGTGGGAAGGAGGTCAGGGCGACAAGACAGAGCGTCGGGGCCGGCAAGGTGGGATCCAGGGACATGGATCATCTTGAGGTCGAAGTCAGCGAGGTCGAGCATCCATCATGCCTGGCGGCGGTTCAGGTTTTGGGGTTTGTGGAAGAAGGTGAGGTTCTTATGATCAGTGAAGACTTGGACAGGGAAGGGGGATCCGTGTAGGTAATGTCGCCACATTTTCAGTGCACGAATGACGGCGAGGAGTTCCCTATCGTAGATGTCATAATTGCGTTCCGCAGAGGAGAATGATTGGGAGAGGTAAGAGCAAGGGTGCCAATCACCGTTTGAGTCAGTCTGGAGGAGGATTCCTCCAGAGGCGTACTTGGAAGTGTTATGATTACTGCTGAGCACGTGATCTAACCCGTTTCTTTTTCTTCCTTGCCTTGTCCTTGACTCCCCCGCAACCCTCTTGCACCTTCCCATCCTCGATCCTACCCTCTAGTCCTCAATCAACTAGTTGGTATTCCCCTCCTTTGAACCCTCCTCAAACCACATACTCACTCTACCGCGTCCTCATTGTCTAGCTGCATTACCATCTAGTCACATTGTCCCTCCCCTGCCACTTCACTGCGTCACCACCATGAGCCTAACCCTCGGATCTCTCTGTCTCTGCCACGTCCCCATCACGAGGCTAACCCTCAGATCTCTCCATCTTCCTCTTTCATCTCCGTCCCTTCTTGACCACGTGAGTTCCCCCTTCTGGAACTACCCTTAGACCTATGCTTCTTTCCCTCGTGTATTCCTCATTCGGACTACCCTTTACCCTTTGCTTCTTGTCCACATGTATTCCTCATTCGGACTACCCTTTGCCCTTTGCTTCTTGTCCACGTGTATTCCTTATACAGACTACCCTTGACCCTATGTACCTTGGTCCGTGCACAGCCACGACCCCTTATATAGACCTCTGCTCTCGCCTTTAGATCCTTACCTTGATCTACCTTCACCTCACTGCTACCTTTACGGTATCTTCTTCTCTATGGTCGTACCCCAAGAATCTCCCCTCTGTCATAGCTAGTTCTTCACTGAATCTACACTTCTTTGCCTCTACTCCCACCTGAGATCTTGGCCGCCCATCCATGGACTCACCTAGTTCTAGTCCTAATTCATTCGTTACACCTGCTCGGTGTTCTCTTCGCTCGAGTCATGAGCAAGCGGATGACCTCGAAGGTCTATGCTCGGCCCTATCCAGGTTAAGCATAACAAGAAGCGTCGGTGGCGATGGCGAAGGGGGAGGTAAGCTTCGGGAGGTGTAGGATTGGTTTGGAAAGGAAGAGTTCTTTGAGATGGTCGAAGGATTCTTGGCAATCATGAGACCAATTCCAGGTGAGGTTCTTTTTGGTAAGGTTGATGAGAGGGCAAGTGATTGTGGAATAGTCGTTGATGAATCGTCAGTAGAAATTTGCGAAGCCCAGGAATAATCATATGTCTTTGACTTTTGCTGGGGTGGGCCAGGAAGCGATGCCTTCCAACTTGACTGAGTCCATCACTAGTTGTCCCGGTTTCACAATCATGCCCAGGTATTCGACTTCCCGGACGGCAAATTCACATTTTTCTAGCTTTAGGTGGAGATCAAGTTTGGCCATTCTTTGGAGGACCCGTTTGGTTCGTTCAGTATGGGTGGTGTCATCTGGGGAGAAGATGAGGAGGTCGTCCATGTACATGATAAGCCATCCTTCTGCAATCATATCCCGGAAGGAATCATTCATGAAGCATTGGAAGGTAGCGGGTGAGTTAGTCAGTCCAAAGAACATTACTGTCAGCTCGAAGACTCCTTTGTAGGTGACAAAGGCGCCTTTCCATTGATGTCCGTCTTTGATCCTGACATTGTTATATCCCCATCGTACGTCAAATTTGGTAAAGACTTCAGCTCCAAGGAGCTTATCAACGAGGTTGGAAATGAGGGGAAGGGGGTAAGCATTATGAACAGTATGTTTGTTCAGGTATCTGTAGTCCTGGCAGGGGCGTAACTTTCCATCCTTCTTTTTGACAAAGAAGAATGGAGATGCCTGGGGGGATTTGGATGGTCTGATCTTTCCGGTGCAGAGGTTTTCATCAAGGAATTCTTCAGTGGCTTTGTGTTCGTCAGGGGAGAGGGGGTAGACTTTTCCTATCTTGGGGGTGAATCCTTCATCTAGGTTGATTTCATGATCGTATGGTCGAGAGGGGGGAACATGGTCAGTCGCTTCTTTCAAGAAGACTTCTTTGAATTCCTTGTATTCCGGGGGTAGGATAGTCTTTGGTTTTGCCAATTCAGCAGCGATGACAAGCTCAGTTACCATAGTGAGTTTAGCTATAACAGGGGATCCTTTGGGGATGAAGTGGGATCCAGAGCAGATGATCCTGTGCATAGTTCGGTTATCGTATGCCCTCCTAAGGTACTGGGATTCGGTTTCTTGGTTAAGGTAATGGTGGAGGTGGATATCGTCAATGGAGTTAACCATAACATGCTTTGGTGGTTTAGGGGGGGTAGGGCAGAGGGTAGGTTTCTTCTTCTCAAAGAATGTGTCATATCGTTTAAGGTCTTCGACGTGGGTGGAATACAGGGAGGCAGATTGATCTGTCGATTCATCTATGGATAGGGTTTTGGTTTTCCAGTTGATGGTGGGGTTTGCTTTTCATAGCCAGGGTAGTCCAAGAATGGCATTGTTTCGTCCACAAGCCATGACATGGAAGGTGACCTTTTGGGTAATTCCTTGGACGCTGACGAAGAGGGTATAGGAGTATTTGATATCACCGTTTTTATTGAAGGAATTGTCAGTGTTCCGGGCTTGGAGAGGTTTGTCAAGGTGAGAAAGGGGGAGTTTATGTTTCTTGGTGAAGTCGTAGTCGATGCAGCAGACATCTGCTCCGCTATCAACCAGGGCAAGAGAGTCAACAACTTTCATAGTGTGCGTGGGTACAACGAGTTGGATTGGGATTTGCATAGAGGATGAGGGGGCTTGTACAATTACAGGAGCACAACTAAGGGTAGGGGAAGCTTGTGTCAAAGAAACTTCCCTAGTCAAAAATCCAAGAGGAGGGTCACTCTATTGACTGCCGCCTCTTCATCTTCGCTATCTAAGTCAATGAGAGGTGGTGATTCCTCCTTTGTTGTCACTTGTTTGACTTTCTTTGCTGGGATGGAGGGTCCCTTGAAGGTGGGGCAGGTGGCAGCGGAGTGGCCCGGTTTCCTGCAGCGGAAGCATAGCCCGAGGTTGAAACATTTCTTTCATTCCTCCAGGGTAAGCTTAGAGATTTTTACCACATCAACATCCATCGCATCTGGGTCTTTGGCCGGTTTGGTGGGGGTGAAGGGATGGTAGGAGGTGGTAGGTCTTTGGGAATGATGGGCGATCTCATCGGCTCGCTGTTGTTGGGTTTGGAAGTGGATAGCTTTTTCATACCACTTTTCGATGGTGGAAGGGACAGTGTTCATGGACATGATTCTCCTTATAAGATTGGCAGGAATGCCGGAGGAGAAGTATCTGATGAGAACATTCTGGTCAGTGATCATGGCTATGGAAGCATGGTTTTGAAACTCAGAGATGTACTCGGTCAAAGTGGGGGAGTAATCCTGGTCCTTCTTCGAGTAGGTCATCCCCTTGGTGGACAGCCAGGTGATGGCTATCCCGGTGGTGTCCCTTTGTTTAAAGGACATCTCAAATTTGGTGACAAAGTCAATGAAGGTTCTGAGGTTGACAAGAGATCCAGATGCAATGCATTTCTGTCGAAAGGTGGCTGCTCAAGTGACAGTGGATCTCTCGGTCATGTAAGACAGGGTGAAGGCGATCTTTTTAGTATTAGTGTTGTAGGTTTTGTCATTTATGTGGAGATAAAATATTACTGCGTTTAGCCATCGTTCAGAGGTATCTAGGGAGCTGTCATATCCTTTTGGGATTCCAATGCGTAGTTCGGTTGGTTTTGTCAAGGACATGGTTGGTTGGGGAGGTGGTGGAAGAGGGGTATAGACGACGTCTCCTCCAGGAAGGGAAAATAGGGGAACAGATGTGCAGAGTGTGGGAGATGGGGGAGTAGGTGGTCGGGGAAGGTTTAGCAAGGCAGAGAATTGGTGAGATAGTGCGAGGTCGTCATCTTGTTCTTCCTGGGAAGGGAGGATGAAGTTGGGGTCAGGTTCTGGGTTTTCTTCCTCTTCGTCGGAGGTAGAATGTTCAGAGGGGGTTTCTGAGTCGTCTCATCAGTGGTGAGTTCCCCACAAGTGAGGATTCAAGGAAGGGAGTCGAGAAGATATGTTGGAGGTTTACGATAATAGTAACCTCTTTAGAAGAGCTTGACCTTTTATTATGCTTGACCTGGATAGGGGCGAGCGGGACCTAGATAAGCCTAGTACTGGTGGTGATAAGGACAATGATTGATCTTGCAAAAACAAGAGTGTTGTTGAGCATGTTTAGGGATGTCGAGATCTGGATACTGGACTTGGAGACGAGCCTGGATAAGGGCCTGTCAGATGCGAGTGAGAGTGAGGTCAAGGGAGTCCAGAGTTGCTAGAGATCCTTCTGTACAAAGGCAGAAGGGACGAGAAGAGTGAGTCCTTTGGAGGGTCAAGTGACAGGGGTGTCACTGGAGTATTCTCACAGTGTTCACTCAAAAGTAGAATGGGGACTTCAAGAGTGAGGAGATATGCTTGTATTCCTAGGTAGGTCAAGCTGGAGTACAAGTGTATATCAACGTGGTTTATATAAGATGCCTGAGCCTGGGCGAAGGGTAAAAGGATGTGTCACCTATGGTATGTTACGGATGGTCCAGGTGGGAACAGCCATAGCCTTTCTTAAGTCTAGTATTGATGGTGATACGGACAGTAGTCGATCTTGCAAAAGCAAGAGTGTTGTCGAGCGTGCTTAGGGACGTCGAGGTCTGGATACTGGACTTGGGGATGAGCTTGAACGAGGGCTTGTTGGACACGAGAGAGAGCGAGGTCGAGAGAGTCCAGGGTTGATATCGCCCTTTTAATACGAAGGTAAGGGTTCTCGATAGATCATTGATCTTAGTGGATCGTTCCAACTAAGGTCAAGGGGGTTCTAGATGCTCGAGCAACTAGAGACGAAGATGGAGATGGATACGTCTCGGAGGGTTCTGAGATTCGAAGAGCGTCCACTCGAAAGTAGGATGAAGACTTAGAGAATCAAGGGACTCGAAGAGTCAAGGTGTAGAATTCAAGATATGAAAGGAGGTCAAGATAGGGAGATCTTAACCGGGAAAGTACAAGGGTTTATATATACAACAGCCTGAGAATGATTTGTAATCAAAAGAATATCCTAGAAGGTCATAGAACAATTACTAATACAGCCCATAAGAAGAAGAAAGAACATTGAGGAACGTTCGTGTAAAGCGTGGGCGGAGATTACCGAACAGGGCCGAAACAGCTGGTAATCGTGAGAATCAAAGGAAACAGAAGTAAAGTATAGGCATAGAATGGTAAGACAACGAATAAAATGTAACATTACCCCCTTACTAGTGTCAGACATCGCTGATGTTGACCCTATAAATCCACAAAGCTGCCTGCGGGAGAGCCAGTCATGTTTTCCATGGCTTCATCATTAAAATCATCGTAGGAGTTGTCAAACTCTGGAGTGGGGACGCGGGGGGGAGGCATGGAGCGGCGGTAGGGACGAGGGGCGTGACGAAGGGAGGAGACCAATCTAGCAGGCATAGAGGAGTGGGGGCGGGAGGAGCCGCGAGACGATCGAGATGACCTGGATGTGGAAGGGGAGGGAGGGGGAGTGGGACGGCGTAATGGACAATTTCGCTGATTATGACCTGGACCCCATTGTCTGCATGTGGGACACTCATAGAATTGGCAGGCGGTTTGAGTGTGTCCTAGACGGTGACAGACGAAGCAGGATTCATGATAATGGGGGTGTCCAGGATTAATTGGTACGTTTCCATTGGATCCGGTCCACATAGCTTCCACTCATTCTGCCATTCTTAGTTCAGCAGAACCGAGAGGAGAGGAAGACACAGAGGGGGTGGTCGGAGTGGAGAGTACTGGATTGCTAGTTCGTCCAAAGAAAGTAGGAATGGAACGCACACATCCTATGATACGAGCCTCTGCAAGGCGTTGAAGATAAACGTCTAGATCGTCCAGGAACTCTAGCATGCCCAGTTGGTACATAGCAATGAACAGGGCGGCTTCTTGGTCTCGTCGGATGTCAGCTAGGGTCTGTATGAAACAAGTGATCTAAGCATCTGGGGAGGAGGGTAAATTGAGAAGGGCCATGTGGCAAGTTTGAAGGTAAGATCGAAATAGAGCAAAAAGGGGAGATCCCATGTCCAAGTAAGATCCGATGGGGGCAGTCATGGAAGGGTCTTGTAAATATCTAGTGAGATGAGAAATATCTTCTTCTGAAGGGAAATCGTCATGAAGACAATGGGCGTAGACAGGGACATCTACGGAGGGAATACCCATGGGAACAGTGGCGAGAGAGACTGGGGGAAATTCTGGGGAGTTGGGGCAAGGAGTGAGCCATACACCAGTATTCCATCCTGGGGTGGCGGCACGTGAGGAGGGGTAGGAAGTATTGTCGATGAGGGTAGGGGAGGTGACAGAGAGGGAAGATTCTAGGGTATAGGATAGTTGGGAGGAGGAGGAGGGTTTGGAGGAGGGTTCAGGAGAGGGAGAGTCAGATTGGGAGTTGTTGATGCGAAGGAAAATGGCCATGTTGGTGGTGAGAAGGGAAAGGGACTTAGGTTCTGAAGGCGGAGGGATTCGCCTTTTTATAACCAGCCAAGACGGACTTTGCATTCTTTAAATCCCGTTCTGGGACCTAGGAATCTTCTTCGGTGGAATATCCTTTCCACCGGATTAGGTAGGAACACTGACAAATGGAGCCTCTATGGTGTATGATCTGATCAATTTCATATTCTTCTTCTCCTGCGATAAGGTCAGGAGGGGGTGCAGGGAAGTTCGGGCTGTGTACGGGGTTTTCGCGATAGGAAGATAACAGGGAAGTGTGGAATGTGTTGTGGATTTTCCACGTTTGTGGGAGTCGGAGTTGGAACACTATCGGGGACAGTACCTTGGTAATGGTAAAGGGTCCTTCCCGTTTAGTGGCGAATTTCGGATTAGAGATAAGTCTTCAGAGGTTTTTGGCTTCGAGCCAAACTTTATCTCCGAGTTTGAATGGGGTGTACCCCCGACGTGTTCTAGTGGTCATGACTTGTCGGGCAAGGTCATGGGAGGCAAGGGCTTCGTCTTGGGCATGGGAGAGGGCTTTGAGTCTTTGTTCTACGGCGGGTAGAGGAGAGTTGGATATTAGGGAAGGCAGAGCGCGTGGTTCATATCCCATCATGAGGTAGAACGGAGATTGGTTGGTGATGGAGTGAGGGCGATGATTATGTGCGAACTCGGCATGGGTAATGTTTTCGGCCCATGTGGACGGGTTGTTTCCGCAAAAGATCCTTAGGTAGGTTTCTATTTCTTGGTTTACTTGTTCGGTCTCTCCATCGGATTGTGGGTAATATGCAGTAGAGAGGGAGAGGTCGTATTTGAGAAGTTTGCCCATTTCTCATGCGAAGGCAGAAGCAAATTGGGGACCTCTGTCTGAGATAACCTTGTCAAAGAGTCCAAAACGGAGGTAGACTTTATGGAAGAAGAGGGCTGCCATTCCTTCGGCCGAAATGGACTTTTTGGTAGGGCAGAGAATTACCCCCTTTGTAAGCCCATGGTCAACCACGACCAATAGGGTATCAAAGCTGAGGGACGGGGGTAGGTTGGTGATTAGGTCACAGGAGATTTGCTGGAAGGGGCAAGAGGCGGAAGACGAGATAGGGAAAAGAGGGGGGGTTGTGGGATGAGTATTAACCTTGGCTTGTTGACAAGGGGTGCATCCTTCCATGTATCGTCGCACGTAAGAAGTGAGGCCAGGCCACCAAAATTCAGTGGCAACGAGTTGACGAGTTTTAATATAACCCGGATGACCAGCGGTTTCATGGTCATGGCATCGCTGGACAATGGTTCAGCGAAGTTCGGCATCAGGGGGAATGTAAACGTGACCTTGATAGGTGAGGACACCATTGGTGACCTGCCAATCAGAGAGTCATTTGCGAAAAGGGGAGGGGATGTCTTCTTTGAGCGATTGGAGGTATTGGAGGACGAGGGGGTCATCAGCTGATTTCCATTTGATGTGGTTGTGTAAGGCTATGTCGATGAGGCGGGTGAAGATGGAGGAGGGTAGAAGGGTAACTCCTTCGTTTTCATCGCAATTGGCGGGAGGAGATCGAAGCGGCGAGACAGAGCGTTGGGATCAGAGAGAAGTTTTCCTGGGACATGGATCATTTTGAGATCGAAATCCGCAAGATCCAGAAGCCAGCGAGCTTGTTGTCGATTCAGGTTTTGGGGTTGGCGAAAGTAGGTGAGATTCTTATGATTGGTGAAAACTTGTATGGGGAAGGTGGATCTGTGGAGATAGTGGCGCCAGGATTCCAAGGCGCGGATGATCGCAAGGAGTTCACGATCATATATATCATAGTTTCGTTCCGCCGGGAGGAACACTTGGGAAAGATAGGAGCATGGATGCCAATCTCCATTTTCGTCGGTTTGGAGAAGGACCGCTCCAGAAGCAAACTTGGAGGCATCAGTGGCGATTGCAAAGG
>JBBPRS010000404.1:0-16907 GCA_038093155.1 Boletus huronensis
GGGTCGCAAGTCCGACTTGGCCCCCCTCAGTCGCGCTCGCCCTCGTCGTCGCCACGTAGCTGACCTCCCCGCCGCCGTCTTCGATGTCCCCCTCCGCTGTAACCTCCCCGTCCCCCGCCCTCGAACCTCTCCCCGCCAGTCCCGCCGACAATGCTTCCCCCGACGTCCCTGCCAAGATCAGCGCCTACTACTCCCTTGTCTTCCCGAACATCACCTTCTTCCTTCAGACCCTCACCGTCACCATCGGCAGGAGGTGTCTCCCCCCTACCTCTGCTTCCCTCGACGGCACAGAGGGCTCCCCTTCCAGTCATAGCCCCGTCGACGTCGACCTCGGTCCGCTCAAGAGCGTGTCACGCCTGCACGCCAGGATAGAGTACGAGGAGGAAGAGGCGCGCTTTGTACTCGTCGTCATCGGACGCAATGGTGCATGGGTAGACGGTGTTTGGTCCGGCGCCGGCTGCAGAGTACCACTGGGCGAGAGGTGCGTTCGATTCCCACCTCTTCCCCTCCGAGCCCCCTCACATTGTTGCAGGTCTCAGATTCAGATAGCCTCACGAACATTCCACTTCGTGCTTCCTCCCCCAGCAGCACTCGAAGATTCCCCCTCTCCATCTTCAATCTCTTCCCTCCAGCGTGCCCGCTCTCCATCTGTTGACATTACCTCCATATCCCCCCCATCGTCCTTGCCATCACACTCTCCCTCGCCACGCAAAGCGCCCTCATTACCACCACTGAAACCTCCCCGTTCTCCCGACACCCAACTGCCAAATTCCAATGCAATCCCTCGCACTAAAGCCCCTTCCACCTCCACCCGCATACCCACTTCCACCGCACCAACATCCAAGAAACGCAAGAAAGCTTCTCATCCACCTCCAAAGCCTGATGTAATGCCACCAAAGCCCTCGTTTACGTATGCACAACTTTGTTATCGAGCTATCAAGGCGATGGGAGGAAAGGCGACATTGCAGGATATTTGTGGTTGGATGAGGGATAACTATGACTGGTATCGCTACAACGAAGGTGCTGGTTGGGAGGTGCGTAGTCCTCTTCCTTGTGTTACTTGCACACAACTTTCCTTCACGCTTTGAGACCCTTTCTCCTGTATCTCGAATGATCTAGATTCTGCTTTACTGGTCGACGAACTGACGTATCTTTGCATGTTCATCCAGAACTCTGTTCGCCACAACCTGTCCTCTGGGCGCGCGTTTATAAAAATGGAACGCAGTACCGGAGAGCATGGTAAAGGCTTTTTCTGGTCTGTCGACGCTCAGTATGAGCATACATTCGAAGAACAGGAAGCTCGTGCAGCCGCACAGGTCCAGTCTCAGCCTGCATCGTCGTCAGCGCTTCCGGCTAGTGGTAAGGACGGTGCCAGCAAGAGCTCCAGGAAGAAAGATAAGGCAGTCCCACCCGACCCGCCACTCAAACGGAGCGTAAAAGGTGGCGTGGGGCCCTTGCCACCACCGCTAACATCCACACCCTTGGTTTCGCCTCTCAGTAGATCACAGGCACCATCGTCGGGACAACTTGTTGGTGGTTTGGCGCATGCTCGGGCACTGGGAGGACCATTCACGACTGTGCCAAGAACTGTGATTACGGGGAACGTAGACGGGGCTGCCGCACGGGTGATGAAGTCTGAACCGACTGATTCAACTCAGCTCGGGTCATCTGCACCGGTTGGAGGATTGTTTACCGCGGTCGGCTCCATCACATCATTTGGGTCGAGTTCTGGACTTGTATCGGGAGCTGGGACACCTACGAATATCTCCACGCCACTATCTGGATGTGTTCCCTCTTCTTTGACATCGTCCTCTTCGGTTTCGGTCTCCCCGTTTGCTTCTCTCCCACCTGCCGTCTGTCTACCAATCGTTATCGGCCCTGTCCCATCGTCTCACCCTTCAAGCATCACTCCAGACCCACCGCCTATTATATTGCATAACAACACCCTCGTTCTCTCTCCTGTGATCTTCTCCTCTCTCGCGCCGGAGCAACTCAAAGCGCTTGAGGAGATGGGGGCACAAAAAGCGTTGGAAGTGTTGCAGGGGCACATCGTACGGTACCTGAAGGAACAGATGGGCAAGAAGAAGAGAAAGAAAGCAATTGCCGGTAGCGCTGCAGAGAAGGGAGGGACGAAACCCAGCAAGGGCGATCCGTCGGGGCGGTCAAGCCCATTCACTACTGTTCCATTGCCCTTGAGAACTGCACAATCCACTCCCACATCTCAGATTCCTATTCCACCATCTCAAGGGTCAACGATTTCGCATCCACTTCCGCAGACGCCGACAACCTGGACGGCTTTACCGAATCTATCGGATTTTTGCGCACCAGCGACTGAATGCTCTGCTACAGAGGTCAAGAATGGCGTCCCATCTTCTGTGGACAGCAATACTCCTGTACTTGTGCCAGTTTCGGACGATAGCGGATTGCAAACCCCGGTCGTCGTCGTCGACGACGACGATGAAGATAGACGGGTCGCAAAGAGGAGAAAGCTTGGGAGCGAGGTTGAAGCGGAGACAGAGTTGAAGTATGAGGCAAGCGTGACGCGGGTTTCGCTAGCCGTTGACGAAGACATTGAAGTTGACGTTTGTTGATCGTTCTTCAGCACCGTTCCCGCTCACCTGTCTGGTATTCCTCGGGGCTTTGCACCGTATTTTCTTTTCAGCCCGAGTTGGGTTTTTCTTCCCGATCGCAATTGGTAACATAATATCGCATTCGCATCTCATCGACACCGCACCTATTATACCTCTTTTGCATTGGTCGGTGACGCTCCATCATACTTGGCGCGAGCCTGTATTCTTGAATAATCCCAGAGCAATCACATACGCCGAGTCTATCACGTTTCATACGTCGCTCGTACCACGACTTTTTACGCCGACACACACTACGATACATTGCAGTCCCATCGAGTTTTCGAGTTTTCGAGTTCACGCATCCACTAGCACGATCACCCTACTTATAGCTATTCTCAGCGGTACAGCTGATAATATAAGAGGTTTGCATTTCCTACAGTCTGTTTTCCGTTCCTGCATGAGAAGAGTGGACGAGCTCTGTTCGATGCGAGGAGTGTGATTCGGCAGAATAGAAGCTGCGATGAACCAAGTAAAACGCATCGAATTCTGTCCGATTGAGTCCCGCATCGAGGATCACGAACCTGGGTTGGTTAATGCTCACAGGATGGCGCTGCGCTGTAACCTGAGACTATGCTATATTCCTGGAAAAAAAAATGAAGGGGAGAACTACAGCCTACAGGAGAGCGTTTGGCAGCGTGACTCGTGATGAAGCGGGCGTACCTTGCTCCAGCTGCCAGTCTAAGCGCCACATCGAGCGAGTTTCGCTCCCTACGTCGTCCCGATAGCTGGACGATGAATGAACGATGCGACGTACAACGTCGATCGGACCTTTTGTTGCGAGAACTTTGGACGTCGTCTCGGCAGTTTGCGACGTCCGCCCCCTGATTTTCTTCATAAACGCAATGATCGTCCGAGTCTGCCGAGGTGATGACTTTGAGGCCGTCACGTTTGACGAGCTGAATGACCAGACGGAGGGGGAACGATTGTGATTGTGGAGGGATATGAAACCGCCTGAGCGGGGGGACGCATGATCCAACGGCGCCCGCACCAGTCGTTATGAAGGCAACTTCACCCACTTGATGAGGATGACAAAGAGTAATTAGGGATTGTCTGCATTGCGTGGGCATATTCCTTTCAAGCACAGTAGGTCGTCTGAGGTGTTAGATGGACAGACCATGGTCCTCGACGCGCAGCCAACCACGGGCAGGAAGAAGAAGAAAAGGATGACCAGGCCTACCAAGGCAAGTCGTGTTTACTCGCCATCTTGCCTTTTTTTTTCGGAACAAAGGGATGACGCCTACGCCCGTAATTCCTGAGCCTGGAAAGCCAAACGTGTGTCATGTTTCGCGTGCAAAGGAGAGAGACAGAGATGCCTGCGGCCTAAAGGGCAACCTGATCCACCAGATGCCACGACGCCCATTGTCAGCGAACGGACCGGGCCGTACGGACGATGACGCTCACCTACGCATATGATTCGACGGTCGCGTCTCTCGTGTAAAGATCCATGGATGTTTTTTTTTCAAAAGAAAACCTACCGTTCAGAGGTGCATTCTCGAGGGTCGTGTCGTTTGAAACGGTCGTTTGACCAGGGACGGGCATAACCCAGTAGGTCGGCGTGCGGGGGGGAAAAAAAGGGACGATTCATCGCAAACTCCATCTTTTGACCGACCCATGGGGACCTCGTTGAGTATCTGGCGAGCGTTCCTGACGGGGGGGGGTCCATTTCATGCGCAGGAGAGAGAGGGTATGGTGACAGGGAATTTCGAGATAATGCTGTATTTTTATATTAAAACTTGAACAGCATCGACTTCAAGCGATCGACGGTTCACCTGTTCCGAAATGCCCGGTATGACAGATGGCCTGACAGTCGAGCGCCGTGGTCGAGAATGAGGAGCTCCGTTCGACTCTATCGAGACAGGACGACGTCAATATTCAAGTTAATGACAACCAAACTGCCAAGTCAGGCAAATAAGCTCGAATGCCGAACGTTGGGATTGAACCGCTACTGGGCTGTGTGTGACATGCTGGCAACGCGAGCGGCGGTGGCAGTCGAGGCGATGACATCATCCACCAGCCATTGGCAGACGTCGTCTGTATGTGAAAAAATTGGAAGCATGGTACTAGTATTCAAGTTGGGGGATGCGCAACACCATAATGTTATAAAGTCAAAGCAATTTCGAGTGATTACAAAATCCAAGTTTACAAGCATACATGACATTAAGAACTTGATCGACAAACATTGACATTTCATGCTCAGGCTGTTTCTTTGCACCACTCCAACCTTCAACACTATAGTCAGCCACTGCCCCCATAAAAGCGTACACCACGGAAACGTTGAAGAAGGTTGTCCAAGATTTTGCCAGCAAGCATGATACTTTCTCTTTCTGTGGAAGCATCACAGGTCACCAGGACCTTGGAGATGGTTTCTATAAGACCTGTAGCCTGCTCCTCCTCATGTGTGATCTGATTTTTCTTCTGGTTGATATGTTTCAACACTTTGAGCAAGTCTGAAGCATCTGCTGTGCAAGTCTAAAACAAATTGTCAATTATCTGACTTTATTGGAAAAAAAAAACTGGCACATACAGGTTCATCATCAAATAGTTCATACCATAACTCTTGTTTGCGAGCAGCATGAATATGCTCTATAGCATTTGTCCACCTTTGAACACTTTCCAAGGATTCTGTCTGCACTACATCTCTGGTGTCCTTATGGACAAATGTGGTTTGACTGCTTGAGGCAACAGCATTAACTGGGTGGGGAGTATGCAATACTATCCTGGATGGAACAAGAAGTGGCTTCTTGGGGACTTTTGGAAGAAAGATATTACAAGGTCTGCTTTGGTATTGATGCTGTGTATGAAAGTTTGCTGTGGCTGAAAAATATAATGTCTTAAGAAAATATTTGATTATGAAAATAAAATACATACTTTTCCTAGAGGCATTGTTGTTAGCAAAAGTCTGTCCATCAGAGGTGTGTATAACAGTATTGTCATTGGACAGGGTTAAGGTATTGGAGGGTATGATTGAGTTATTCTTGTCTATTAAAGAGTTAGAAGGCAGGGAAAATCAAGTACTGGAAACTACTATACCAAGAACAAAGATATCTGTGGATAGAGCATTGGTCGCCATAGCCTCCCTACCACATGTGGCTAATGTAAAATATAATTAAAATATTTAGATTTTACATGGAAAAAATACTGCTTACCATTTTGACTTGATAGACCCAATTCTTTGGAAGCAGAAATAGCAACATCTTCCATGCTATTAGTCTCACTTGCCAACTTTGACTGTTTTTTTCCAATACTAGAATCAGGAAGAGGCTCTTGAAATGAAGAGGATTTATTGACAAGGCCCTACATCATATCATCTTGTCAGACTAACTGTAACTTGCCAGTGTATTATGCTTACTTGGACAAAACCCATGTGTCTTGTATTGACATGCATGGCCAACTTCTGCTTTTTCAGATGGCTTGCATTGCCATTAACATGGTTGATTGAAGAGCAAAGGATGTCATGATTTAAAGTGGTACACCTTTTGCCCAGCAAGTGGTTGCATGTGAACTGATGGACAGGAGATGGTACTTGAGCAAGCAAAGTAGCATTCACCCCTGATTGCTCATGGGGCTCAGTGCAGTTGGATATGGAATCAACACCAGAATACATAACCAATATACAGGTTTTCACAAAAAGGCTGGAGTGGATGAGGGTTGGATGGAAAGAACAGATTCTAAAATTACACAAAGCTGCAGCCCTTATATATGCATTGTCGGAGTTTGAAATCATTCACACATTACTCAGCCATGGATGGATTATTACAAATCATATCATGACGAATTGCATAGCCATGAGACCTCGACGGAATGGATGCACGGCGGACGCAATGTATCAAATATCGAGAGGTTGACGGGGCAGTTGCGTTGAGAAAAATTATGACTCGTGGCGGGAGTGTCGTGTACAACCCGGGTTCGAGAGACCGGAGCCCCCGAGACGTGAGAAAGGATTAAAGTTTTGTCGAGGTGCGACTCATCAAGCGCCGTCAATTTGAAAGAGCTGAACCTTTATTGTGGCGTTGACGTCCAGGGGTAGGTAGCCTTCATGCCGGACGAGCTTTCGTGAATGGAATGGAGTGGAGTAGATGAGAGAGGTGCGAGAAGTGGAAGCACGTTGGCAAAATGATGTGGATGGCGATGGAACCGAAATGGATTGTTTACGAGGGTGCGCATGTTGCAGGTGGTGATTGGATGTCGAACGGCGATAGCGCAGACAAGGCAACGGAGGTGGAGAGACGCAAGAGTATCCTGAGTGGTAGCGAGGACAAACGTGCGCGAGGACCCGCGGCACCGCGTGGCATCGTGGCGACATAGAAAAGGGCCGTACGTAAAAGAAAATGATGCTGCTTCCTGGCCGCTATCAAGGTGAGTCTGAGAGATTTTGCTTGTGTCTGGGACGTCGTCTCTGCTGAACGCGACGGACGAGGAGCAGACGATGTCGATTGGCGCTGCTGAGTCATCAGAGACAACGACTCTATCTGATTTCGGAGCACGTGTCCCCGCACGTCGTCATATTCTGGCAGAAATTTATTGAAACTCGTCGAGCGACTCTGATCTCCCCCCCCGCCATGCACCCGACACCACCCGGCCACGCGCATCGCTTTCCCCCCTCTGCCGACGACACCGCCCCCACCGCCCCTCTCCTTCCCGCCCTCGACACCCCTCGCAGATCCGTCCACCCAACCCGCGCCCTCACCCTCCCCTCCACCCCCCGCGACCCCATCCCAAGTCGTCCCCACCACCACCACCCTCCCCGCCGCTTTTCGATATCCTCCTCTTCCTCCTCCTCCTCCGACCACCGACCATCCCCGCCACTCCAAACTGCCGGCATCCGTCGAAAGGTCGCAGAATCCCTCCAGCTCTTTAAAGAGTCCGAGGAAAGACCCGGTCACATCCCAAAGTCCGCAACGACACTAGCTAACCGTCGTCTTACAACCTCCCACCCAAACGACAGCGTTTCAGAAGCCAGATATGAATTTGTGAAGCGAGCGGACTGGCCTGACCCGGAGACGGCCGCCCTTCGAAGGGAACGGAGCTCAACCGCTTTGGAGATTGTTAGAACTCGCGAAAGCGTCGACTCACAGATCAAAAGGGACCCTGACTTCGTCCCCCCGCGTCCTCTCACACACGATTCAACCTTGTCTGATCCCTCTTATTGGCGTAAGGATGTTTCTCGCCAAGACCAAATTATCCGCGGCAGGCGCAGACGGCGAGCGTCCGATATATCCACCCTCGACCCACAACCTAACTCCCCCGACCCCTCCGTTATCACCGTTCCCCAATCCCCCTGTATCCGACCCCGCTCTCGGGCTTATCCGCCTTCTCCATCGCCGTCCCGCTCACCCACTGATCGCATACCTCCCTTGGCATTGTACAATTCTGTCATAGATATTCCAAGCGTGTCCAACGAGTCTCACTTGCCAGAACTGAGCAGTACATACCTTAGCAATCTCAATCGGTCCCACTCGCGGTCACCCACCCCTACCTATCTTTCACCGCACGCATTTATAGCCCCCTCACCTCGCCCGGCGCATCCGTCACCTACTCGCTCATTTTCGCCTTGGTCCACCGACGACGAATCTGCTTGGGAAACTTCATCGATGACTTCCGATACCTCTACCACGTCCGGAACTTCGGAACACCCGCTTTCGCTTTCCCAGGTCGAAGACGCATCAATCGGTCCGCTTGACGAAGGAGAAAAGATCCGAGCATTGCTCGCCTCCAGGTTGGAGGGTGACGCCGATGCCCATTACTCTAACCTTTGGAATGCGGACTCCTTGGACATGGTATATGGAGGTTCGGAGGAAAGCCTTCCTCACATCCCCTTGCGCCCGTTCCGCAACCAGGTTGGCGGTCACAGCGCTATCTACAAATTCACCAAAAGAGCTGTATGCAAGGTCAGCGTATTGTACGTGCGATGGCGTCTAGCTGACATCAATCACCCCAGCCTCTCCTATCGCGAGAGAATCAATTCTATGAGGCAGTTGAACGAGAAACACCGCCGCTCCTCGGCTTCATCCCGCGATATCTGGGAGTCATGTTGGTGACGTACCGACGCGTCCTCAAAGGCTCCCCAACACTTCTCAGTGCAAAACCATCCACCTCGTTTCCTCTCTCTGTATCACACTTTTCTGGTTCTGTGGTGCAGAGGGCTATCAGCGAACCTGACTACTCCTTCGGCAGCGCACCTATGGAGCATGCCAGCCTCAGTGGCCTAACGCAGGGGGATGTTGGATTAGAGACAACAATCGAAGAAGCAGAGTTGCCTGAGGTCGCGCTGGATCGTAACCGTCATATCATCCCCAAGTGGTTACTACACCGGGGCTACCTTCATGATCGTACATGCTCTCACACCGGATCGCTAAGACCCGGCTTGGGTCCCCGTCAACGTTTGCACTCGACGCAGCTTTCTGGTGCAACGGCATCGAGTCCAGCTTTGATACAGAATCAGGACACTGTGAAGTTAACTCAGTCGAGTTCCAAGCGACTCCATCTCACCCGGCAACCTACGATTCCGCTTGATGACAGTGATCCGTACTGCACCGGAACTACGCCACGGGCTACTTCCTCTTTTGTGGACCCCAAGACCGCGTGGGGGATAATCACATCGGAGGACCCTCAAGCTAGCCGGCCTAACCTCCGCCCGTTCCACTCGGACTTAGCCATCGGCTCACAACAGTCTCCACCTAGTTGGTTCGGAGGCACCGGTTCTACGACCGTGAATACCAGGCTAAAGGATCGTATCTTCACCACTATCTTGCGTCGTTTCCATCGTCGTTGCAAACCTCGGTGGCTGGATGGCTCGCATACAGAGGACGAAAGGGTGGTGTCCACTCAGCAAGGACACACGCTGCTGGCATCTCCGCGACAGCGTTCGACGTCCCGCAAGCAGTATGTAGGCTCAATGGAACGGCTCAAGGAACAGGGAAATGGTTGCACCTCGGCTCTCCGAAGAGTGCGAAGCGACGGCGAGATGGGACACGATGGACAGAACAGCTCTTTTGACATAGACTATGATAAGCTGGATGACATTGTGAGCCGAGAACGGTCAAACTTAGCATTGGACGACGAGGATGGGATCCGACCTTTGTTCACTCGGCGAAGATCCCGCTCACGATCTGTAGATTCGCCTCCTGTCTATCTATCTTCTGCACCACCCCCGAATCAGCCAATTTCGTCAAGCAGAAGCTCTAATTCCGTACCACGTCAACATCACTTCATTCTCATGGAGGATCTAACAGGCCGTCTGAAGCACTCCTGTGTGTTGGATTTAAAGATGGGAACCAGGCAGTATGGCATGGATGCTATCCCATCAAAGAAGAAAAGTCAACGCAAGAAATGTGATCGAACGACGAGCCGCCCCCTTGGTGTCCGTGTTTGCGGTATGCAGGTGCGTTTTCGTCGAACTACGGATGTCGCCAAGTGCTGACTATTCATTCACAGGTATGGAACCACGCCACACAATCTTACGTTACCCAAGACAAATATATGGGTCGTGACATTCGTGCGGAAGAATTTCCATCATTGCTTGGGTCTTTCCTCTATGATGGGGAGCGTCTCCTCGTTTGGCATATTCCAATCTTACTTCAAAAGCTGTACTCACTCGCACGCATCATTAGTCGACTGAAAGGCTTCAGATTTTATGGCTGCAGTCTCCTCCTAATATACGACGGAGATCGCGATGCCCAGGAGGCTTTTCGAGTGTCGGCTCTGGAACACCCGTCGTCGCGGAGTAAGCGTGGGGAATCGTTGGAACGATCGCAAACGCGATCCAGGAGTCAGGTCGCAGCCCGCTCATCTCTACGACGGACACACAGTGAAGATCTCCTTTTTGGACCTGTATGTAAACGGTCCGGAGGAAAGCGGAAACGCGGAGAGGTCAACGTTCGTATCGTTGACTTTGCACACACCACCACTGGACGAGACTGGGCTGCATATCCACCACCTCCGGACCGGGCGGTAGTCCAGCAGGTGTCGAGTTCCAAAGGGTATCAAGCCGAGGTTGACGCAGACAGTGGTATCATCTACGCTCGCTTTCCACCACACTACCCTAAAGAACCTGACCGCGGGTTCTTGTTCGGCTTGAAGAATTTGACGGAGACTTTGGAGGCGATTTGGAACGACGAGCGAATGCGACGGATCAAAGTTTCTCGGGACGACCCTTTGGTCGATACGCCGCAACTCCCTCCGTTAATTACGGATGGCAAAGAAATTTTTGACGAAATTTTCAGTCCACTGGAGCCTGGTGAGGATCCAGGAATGTTATCCACGTGAGTTTGGCTGCCCTGTTACAATAAGTCACTAGTGCTGCCCCCTACATGTGTTACTCGTCGGCGTTCATTAGCCTTACTTTCCCCCTTATATGTGATCACTCCTATTCGCACTCTGTCTAGACTTCTACTCACCATGTGTCTAACTTTGTATCGTATCCTCTGTTTTTCCAAGGGCGGTCGCGAATCGTTTCATTCATTCTCTACTCATGCCTTTGATTCTGACTCGCATCCTTGCATTGTTACGAAAAATACTCGTTGTCTAGTGCAATCACTGTGCTTCCTGCATGAATCGAATCGTATGATCTATCAAGTTGCATTGATGCTGAGTTGGATGGCTGCAGCTACGCAGTAGAGGTGCGTGGTCGAGAAGAAGCATATACAGGAGGACCAGGAGGATCTAAAACGGTGGTTCTATCGACGGAACATCACTTGCGCAACCGTACGTCTGTAACAACGGAGACCCGTCATGAGTCGTCGCTTTGGATGTAGTTGGCACGGATGTCCTTCCATTGCCGCTGGCAGAAACCTCGTCAGTGCGTGCGACAAGTAGCGCTGCTGCAACTCACGCCCTTGTTCCAGTTGTCCCAGAGTGACTGGACGGCGACATCGAAACCGACGCCGAACGCGAACGCGCCAGCAAAGATGCCGGTGACGAAGATGCCTGCGCGACATGCGAACTGAGATTTTAGTGTTGCAAGAGCAGTCTGATCACGTACTGTTGCGCTTTGCAATCGTATTGTAGAATGCACTGGAGAACTGATGGAAGGAGTTTTCAGCAAAGCTCTTAGCATGCAAGGGGGGCTACGTACTGCCATCGTTTTCGGTGGGATGCTGAGGGATGCTGAGGTTTTCCCGGCGATGCCCGAATTGAAAGCGTTCAGGTCGACATTCCCACGGCAGGTCTTTCCCTACAGAATGGTCTTGCGATGGGCCTCTGCGCGACTGGCCCTGCGTAGCTCATCGCGTCCAAACCCGGCTCCCTTTAGGGCCCTTTCGCTGTTCCCAGACACCACCCCCGCCCGCCCGACACCACCCCACTTGGAATCCCCCCCAACAGGACCCATTCCCTACAGCTCCGTTCCAAACCCCCTGACTCAATCCAAACTATTCGCTCAAGCGTCGAGAACCATCACTCCCTTTCCAAAATACCACTTCCATGGGTTCTTCTCGAGGAACAACACCAAGGTTTACCTCTGTGGACCCGATGGAAGACTCGTACCGCAAGGTTGGTGGAGCGGTGGTAGTTGTGGGTTCAAGGGTGCGAACCGCAAGTCGCACGAGGCAGGGTATCAGTGTGCGGTGCGTGCCTTCCGCCGGCTGGAGGAAGTCGTCAAGGACAAGGGCCGCATATCGCTTGCATTGCACTTTGCAGGATTTGGAAAAGGCAGGTTTGCTGTCGAAGGCGTGTTCTTGACGAGTGAAGGGGACAGGATACGACCGCTCGTCGTCGAAGTCGAGGACAGAACGAGGATAAAAATAGGTGGGACGAGGTCGAAAAAGAAGAGACGAGTATAGGGAGGTACGGACCGTTGTTTCGTTTCATTCCGCAAAGTTGACAGCCTCGTTTTCCCCTCGCTAGCATCTTAATTCGCGCGGGGTGCACTCTATATTTGCGTAGAATACCTCGTTGGTATCATACTGGCACCAACTTCGTAGTGTCTCATGGACGGTATACAACTGCGATAATATTCCCATCTCCTCGATGCCTCAGGCGCTGAAAAATGGATCGGACGCATATTTTTCATAGCCTGGCCTTGCTAACGAATTAAAAGATACTCTCTTGTCCGTTTCTATGTCGTCTATGAGCGCCTCTGCTCCCTTCGAATCAATATTTGGACGTGACGATGCGGGAGCGTTGGACTTGCCTCGGGAGATGTAATCAAGTTCGGGACGGATGTATCCCAATACGAGTGCCTTCAACTTGCACCCGTAAAAGTCGGAATCGAACTTGTGCATGATATGGATTTCCTGGATGCAAGCATTTGAGCAGCGGACTATGCGAGGACACGCGATGGCATACTGCCGTCATCCGTTGGTTCTTGTAAAACGGATTCCACCCCAAACTCATTACCATCGGCAGAACGACGACGTCTTCGGTCGGTAACTCTGACGGTCGATCGTTCATAGGGTACACACGGGCATAGCCATAGTATACCCCTGGCTTGGCGATGCGAGCGATGTGAGTGATGGATTCGTCGGGCAAGTTGGCTAGGAAATGTGGTCGTAAGGAAGGAGATTACAGAGGGGGACCAGGGACACGCACCAGTTGGACACCCGAGGTCCTTGCTCCCTCTTCCAAAGCCATGTTGTACAGTTCCCTCGAGTCGGATTGGGTATGGATCCTGCGGGACATCAGGCCCCACGACGTTCGGTCTGCTGATGCGGAAGGAGCCGTCGGTCTGAACTGGGGGAGGTTGCGGGAGAGCTGCAGGTTCGGGTAATGACTTAGATGCTGGCGTAAACAAGACTTGCCCCATGGCGTCTAACTCTGTCTAATATCTCTAAGCAAACGAGGAGGAGAAGAAAAAGAAAAGGTTCACCCGAACTTGTCGCACGCGCTTGTTCATCATCCCATCGGTGCACTTCGCCGACACTGCCCATCATGGTGACCATGTTCACAGGCTACCCACCCTATGGAACTTACCAGGCACCCTACCCAACCTATCCAATTCCTCCGGGTCAGCAAATGGCAGCCGCAGCCGCGCTTCCACACTTTACAGCCCACTTTCCGCAGCCGCCCCCTGGCTATCCACTTTATGCCCTCCAGCCAGCCAAGGCCCCCAGTCCGTCGCCCAGACCACCCACCGCCCCAGACATACCCACGATATCACCGCAAATCGCGTCTAGGCAAGTCCGGAAGTTGATCGTGTCGCAATTGAAGATAGGAGAGTTCGAGTCCATCGAGCCTCGGGCGCTTCAGAGATTGGAACTGGAGGTGGTTGCATGTACGTTTCCCTTTCGAATTGTATCGTCCCTTCCAAAATGCACCTTCTGCGTCACTAGTCGTTCAAACGCTGTATGAACAAGCCCACGAGTATGCAAATCTAGCCAGCAGGGCGGTACCTATTGGGTCGGACGTACTCCTTGCATGCAATGACAGGGGGTTAAAAGGGAAGGACCTACATAACATCGCCCTCGCTTCTCAATCAGCTGGTCAGTATTGGTTACATTGGGTTAGCATGTATTAAACCTGTTTCCAAGGTATATCGGCAGAGTCGTCCTTGGAGTTTCCTTCGTCGCGCGAGGACTCACCAGAGTTACTTCCCTCCGACGATGAGAGTACACCACCAGTGATACCAACCACGTTACGTTCCCTCCCATCTCACTTCCCACCTCTCCCACCAAAGCATACGTACTTGAAGACGCCAGTGCGTTATAAAGTTAGACCGTCACTTCCCACTCTTGGCTAAAAATTCTTTCAGGCATCGCCACCAAAGAAGGCAGCTCTTCCGTCTCTTGAACGCAAACTGAAGACTGCGGCACTGGTCCAGGAATCTTTGAAAAACCTATTGACAGCTACAGAGGACAATTTGGGGCAGGAGGATGGCGAGCTACTTGGACATATAGTCAATTGCGAAGCGTCAATATACCCGCGGAAACGGTGGAAGATAATGTAACAGCGATCCTTCCAAGCTGTAGGTATATCATTGCTCTCTCCACGTCTGTTCTCCATCCTGTTGAGTCGTCGTGTTCATTGTTCCCTTAATGTCCAACTAAAGTGCCAGCCTTCTGATGCACGTTACAGGGCAACATGTATGAATCTGGATCTCGCTGACTGCAAATTTCAGCTTGTGAATTGAGCCTCCATCGAGGATTTCTTAGATCTTGGAATACGCGACTGCGTTTTTCTCTTCTTCGACGGTGGCACAGTCGTGGTGTTCGAAGGTAGAATGTCGCCCGTCGTCATCGTTTTGAATCTCGTGACATGTTGCGACGAGTGTAGCCTGTGGTATTTATGTGACTCGGGATTTGAGCTTACCACCGGCTCAAGGAAAATGAATTCGTTTGGGTGGCGATATTCTGCGTGGAGGGGAGCCGGTGTCGTTGGACAGGTATGTAGGTTAGGGAAAGAGGATTTAAAGCAAAGGGTACTTGAGCTCGCTGATACAAAATCGGATGACACGGCTGCTTGACCAACTGAATCAACTTGGGCATCACAATTGACCGCGGGGTTCGCTGGGACAGTGTTCGCACTCCTCTGCAGAGCTGCATGCCGGTTACGACACTAGGGAAGCAATGTTTCGATGTCCACAACATAGCGAAGAAATGCTACTTTACCATCATTTCCGTCCTCCCATTTCGAAGACGTTCAGAGATCTCCTTCCAAGAGGGGTTCGTGTGTTCCTGTACATAATCGAGCAAAAACCTGTCTTCCTCTTCCAACCATTGACCTCTATTGATGCTTGGATTTAGTTGTTCGGTCCAGCGTTCTCGGCATTGATCGTTGAGTCGACCGGGTACACTAGCAGCTACATCCACCCATGATGAACCATAGGCGGTGACGGCAGCGGAGAGACGGGCATCTTCTTCTGGGGACCAGGCCGTGCGTTTGATGGACTCATCTAGAGTCCTTTGGAACCTATAACTGCATTGCGAAGGAGTCGCGTCTTCCGAAACATAGCTTGCAACTGTAATCAACCACTTTCAACAAAAAGATTGAAAAAAAAGAACGACGTAAACGTACCAGGATACCAGTTGTCATGCCCATACGTACGGATAGCTTTGAGGAGACGCTCATCAGCTTCAGTTGTCCACTGGTGTGACTTCCGCGAAGTCGTGTGCCGCATGCAATCTAGAGGCGTTCGTCTCGTCTAAACCCCGCCTATCAGATTTCTGAAAGCTCTCGAGATGATGAGCCTCACCCCTAGCCTCTTAGCTATGGCCACCCAATCTGGCCGACTGTCTATGAACTCGGCAGCAAGGGACTTGACTTTCAGCACTTCCTCTTGACCCCAAGGTTCGTGGTTTAATTCAGGATGTTGTTCTCCGAGCCACCGTATCTCACATTCTCTTGCTGTGCGTGTGGTCATAGAGATAGATGATACCTATGAACATTGAGTGACCCACAGTAAGGTAAAATGTAAATGTTACTTTTTCGGCGATCCGATCCCAGTCAATACCCTCAGCATTCGGCCAGGGGAGATGGGGCGTTTGCAAATCGATGTTCGGGAACGCTGGGAAACCTCTGCCGTATCGGAAAGATGAGCGATGGGCGAACTCTGTGATATTGGGCACACCTCTTTTGAACATCCAACGCATGCCTGCGATAATTCTCGGCTTGTACAGCCTCCGCGAGTGCTTCTAATTCCTTGGTCTTCACTGAAAGACACATTGGAAATAATCGATGAACCAGACCTGAGACATACTTGGGTGTACTTCACTGAAGCTCTGATAACGGCTGCGTTTCAGAGCATCTTCATGAAATGGAGATTCCTGAAAAAGAGGGTCATTGTACAGAAGGAATCTAATGATCTTCGCATACAGGTGACAGTAGCTCTTTCGCTGCAATCGGTGCTGTTGCTCTGACGGAACCAGGTACGGTGACGAAACATCCCACATCCAAATCGAACTCGTCAACGGTATCGACAGCGTCCTGGGATCTACGTCCGCTAAAAATGGCCTTCAAAGAAGACGAGTCAACGTACGAGTAGCTTGTCAAATACTTTCAGTTCAGCTTCGAGTTTCTGTGTGTATGCTTGTAGAGCATCCAAGTGTTCCTTGTTGGCTTGCAGGGTCCCCTGACCCAATTCGACGACTGCTTTGTTTTCTTGTCTCCTGTCCATAGCATGCAACCGGGACGTTTAAGTAACACCCCACACGATCAGATAAGTCTGAATAACTTAGTCAATACATATCTGTAAATAGATTGAACCTGGGAAAAAGAAAATGTTTGCAATAAATATTGTTCAATACATTGAGAAAATGAAATGTTTATTACTCTGTCTGAGAAACTTAGTCATCCAAAAGAGGAAGAATAACATAGCTAAATTCATTCAAAATAATACCTAAGGGT
>JBBPRS010000405.1:0-16863 GCA_038093155.1 Boletus huronensis
GATCAGCGAAAGAAACCGACGGCTCACCGACGTTGACAGCACCGTCCCAGTTCGAGCTAATGCCCAAGTTGGCACTGGCACCAGCAGCAACGTTCACGTCGTTCTGGATAGTACCGTAGCTGGTCTGGGTATAAAGGAAGACGGATTCTGAACACTTGTTGACAACAGTCAGAGACTGGGCCTGAGCCACGGCCACAAGTGCTGCGAGAGCGAGAGAGGAGCGGAGAGACATGTTCATTAACTGGAAATTGGAATAGTCCGTTGAATTGGAGGAGATGGGAGCTTGCAAACCCAGCTTTATACCTTTTGCTGCAGGCACAGAACGACTCCGGTGACTTGCTATGCATCCAAGGTGTAGTTCAAAGTGGAACAGGTCGTGATGGATAATTTCATCCGGACGAGGGACACTTCCATAAAGATTTTAGTTGACATATTAATAGCAATGATCGGGATAGGGGGGCCGTACCAACGTTAATTCTGGGTGCAGCTGTGCGCCGCCAACAGATTTGGTGGCAAACCGGCAGAGTAACACCCCACTATCCAGCGTTGCACAGACCCCACAACAATTATATATTGCACTCAATCCTATGACCAGGTGTGTAACGCCATAGCGCCGCAGCCGCAGCATATCAGGTCGGTTATGCGATGTGCATGAAGTCTTATACCGTTGGGTAACCATTAGACACTGTATGATCGAGCGATGGCATGGGGATATTGCTGTACTGTCTCCAAGGGCGTTCAACTAGCGTTGAAATCAAGGTGACATCAGAATCCAGTACCCGTGACCCTGGTGATGTGCTTGTGCTCTGCCTTATGTGCGGTATAATGGTGCCACTAGGAGCCCTCGGACATAACAAAGCACGATGGGTTAAATCCACGAGGAGAGAGATACTGGTGCAAGGATGTGATGACCTCGTCGTCGAGTCGGCCTGTTTGAGTGACCACATCGCACTGAACTGGCGTGGTAACTGACTCACTACGAGCGGTCGTAGTTAGGATCATCGTTTTCGTTGCACTGGACGGAATATACTTGCTGCGGAGAGTCGAACACTTGGAGACGGACGTTGCATGGGAAGTACGAGGCGTGGTTCAAGCCTATCTATAAATATCTTTGGCGCCGAATATCTGATCAAAACGTCTACATACTTATCCATGGAGCTCAGTGACTCCAAATTCCACTGAGCTGCTCGTGTCACATCAAGAATGTAAAACAAACTGCGGAAATCCGTAATTCCACATCCAGCACTAAACCGCAAAGATCAGACATAGCGGCCAGAGCGGAAAATGTCGACGGTTAAACAGAACGACACGCGTCAAGACAAAGGGGTATACATGCTCTTATGGGTGATGGTCTCCTACACGGCCATTCCGGAGGTCTGACTCACCGGAAGCATAACTTTAAAAACCTTGTGCAATATTCCGAGGATATCGCCTGCATCTAGCCAACTTTATCCCTAAGAATAATCAAGGAACGGATAGTACAACGAGACGGCTACAACACCACGCACGCTCTCATTGCTATATCCGACTCAATGGTAGATGGGAAAGACGAGGTGCATAGCTTTGTCAGCTTACAACTTTTCTCCTTCCAGCCTTCCTCGAGCCGGCCCGTGCTCTCCGTGGCAGGTTGCGTCACAAAATGTTGAAGTCGTGAGAGGCCTTGGGTTCATAGGAATGCAAGTCAGTTCGAGACATCTCATCCAGCTGAGCTCGCTGGCAGAGGCGGACCTCGCAAGGATTACAAACGAAAACTCGAACGCTGAGCGCTCCGACCCGCTCATCTCACGGCACGAATATCGTTACGAAGTGGATATCGCTCACCGAAGGAGGTAAGCTTAGGATCTAGACACGCACAGTATAAGTCAACGTACTAATAGTGGTATGGTGTTCCCATACATGCAGCCGTGCAGATATTCAAGTGGTGTCGTCGCTTTTCGCCAGGATCCTGGTTTCCATGGATCCCCCCGTTGCTGATCGATTCCATCCTCTCCTCGCAAGGTATGCTGACTTGACGCCCCATCTCACAACCATGTCACAGGCTCTGTTCGCAATCAATAGATGCCTCCACCCACATAGCTGCCCAGTCGCGGTATATGTTGCTCACCGGGGCACGCCACCAAGCATAGGTGCCCATTCTTGCTGTCCATCTCTCGGGCTCGACCTATGCACAATATCGACACGACCTCGCCGTGCACCTTTTTCCTCTCGTTGACGATGGCATTTGAATGGGCAAGATACGTACCACGAAGGCCGCACGGATACAGCGTCCGACGCCGAGGAACCGCCGGAGCAGAGGGGCAGTTTGGACGCTCGAAGTCGACCTTGACGGGCTTCGACACGTGTTCTGCCAGGTTCATGCATCATACCTCACCCCCTTGACGAGAACAATCGCAATGGGAAACAATCATCGTGTATTCTCGTCCTCCAGAAGGCTCAGACGACAATACACAACACTTTACCACCCAGATATGTACATGGATGCTCCATCGACACGGGCGACTCTAGTTCTGGTTCACACGGAACCCATCCGTTTTTTTGAAACCATGCTGTGGTTCCAACAACAGACGGTGCGTCGTCGAACCCAGTAGCTAGTTGAGACGATCTGATAAACGATGTGAACGATTTGTTCTTCTTGCTAGCAACGGTGGCAACAGACACAGGTTCGAGAAGCCCTTTGGGTGACGTCTAATTACCGACGACAGCAATAGCTCGGACGTATCGTTGCATCCGTTTGTCCGGCGAATACCTCGATCCCTCCTAATCTCATCGGTACCGAGCCCAGGATGACAGCCACAGCCCAAGACTCGTGGTTCTCAAGGCGTTAGATGAAGACAAGTGACGGAATTCGTAGAAGAGCAGAGCCCTATCACTCAAACCGAGAAAGAACCGTCATCGCAATGCCTGAGGTCCGAGATAAGGAAATTATCGATATAGAATGGGACCCAATCTCCAAGATCCTCAGCCAAGCGAATTGTTTCATCCAGCCCAAGTTGGTCCCGGCGGCGCGCCTGAAACTTGGGGGTGGCCTTCAACTGCCTCCGCTCCGAGGCTCGCGATCGTTGTGTTGTTCAGTGGTCAGTGCGCGATATTCGGACACGTCCTGAATCGGATAACTTGGGCGGTGCGTTCGAAGTTCTGGGGCCGTGGGGCTATGGCTTCCTCATCCCGGCGAATCTATGCATCTGCTCCCCCGCGAGGTGTTTTACAGGATCGAGGACTGGAAACTTGAAAGCTCCCCCAAGGATTGATGAATCACGCCGCATCATGATCGAGACAAGTTATGAAAGACACGCACTCGGATGATCCGCAATGAACTGCCGCGCGTGGACCTTGACAGTTCATTCACATCGTCCATGACGCGTGATCGACTGATCTTTCTTTCAAGATGTGGCACACCCTGTTAGAACGTTTTTCATTTCCTGATCTCTTTTTTTAATGCGCCAATCTGAAGGGGTCGGTGTTTCGCCTACCGTGCACCGCCCATCAAGGCTGTTCAGAGAATATTGAACGTTTGGACTCGGGTTCTGACTCTTCTGAGAAACCGAGAAGAAGATGCGAAGTTCCGGTCGGTTCATGTGAGTACACACCGCTACAAGCACACACACTACATAGTACTAGTCCGAACCGCGTCCACGAAATGATGCCACGGTCCGGTCCCGAATGATGCGAGTCACCCAAAGTAACTTCATTTCACGTTATCTACTACGGTACTCCACGTAGGGTCGTCTGGAAGAGGATATAGTACACATGCGGCACAGTAACGTATCCGTGCAAAATAAAGCAACGTCATTGATGAAGAACAAACTCGAATAAGCTCGTCGACTCGACGACAAGGTTTGGATTGGGGGGGGAGGGGCGCCGGGCCGTCCACGACTTGCGAGCGCTAATAAACGGGTATGGCGGGGAAAGGGGCGTAAAATACTATAGACAAAAGAGGAACAAAGCGGGGAACGTGTTTCCGAGACGCACCAGGGCCAACCTTGCGCCAACTGGCAGCTTCGCACGACGACTCGTCAACGACTAGATAGACGCGCAGTCGCGTTTGCGTTTGCGTTTGCGTCTGAGCCCGAGTCGACGCACTGTACGCCAGGACTTGAGCCAGGACGGAAGAATAGACTCGAATCCGTTGATCCCGCACGCTGTGGACGCGCTCAACCCGAGTGCCGCCGCCGCCGCCGCATCGACAATAAAAGGAACGAGACACTAGTAGTCACTGTACAGCCTGGCTGCGGTCAAACATGCAAGGCATTTTACGCGCCGAGTGCACGCGTTTCACTCTTGGCACAGCTCCTTGAAACCTTTGAACCTGTTTCGCGAATTCTCGCGCGCCTATACATGCGATCAGTCGAAATTCGATTGTTGAAAAAAAAAAGATTCAGGGTGATCAAAGAAAGGAAGCACTTGCGGGGAAAGAGAGAAAAAAGCGCTGCATGCACGCAGCACGATTCGGAGCGACCGGGTGGCGGTCGCGTCCTCGGACTCGCGCAGACTGTGTGTAGCTAAATAGTGATAGTACGAGTGAGGTACTCGCGCGTAAAAGAAACTTTGCGACCGGGAGATTACCGTCTACCCCGGCCTCCGCCACCAACCCTCACACGGTCCCTCGGATTTGTCACGTATACCGATAACTTCGGAGAGGGTCGAGGTGAGGTGGGCGTGAGAACGTTTTCTCCCTCTCGCTCCGACCCGACGAATTTTATGTCACATAATTCGACAAATCGTGGGAAATCAAACCTTGCTTAGATTTTGAAACTTGAGAACTTGAGATGCTCAACATGAGCCCTGGGCGCAAGGTTTTGGGTCGGCGATGGTAGCTCTCCGTCCCCTTTCATCATTGGTACTGGTCGGTTCAAATTCGTCGAGATTATCGATCGATGGTCGTGATGGAAAAGTTAGATTCTAGACATTTTCAAACTCCTCTCACTAGAATCTGATGCGGCAACGACCAACTTCAGTTGCGGTGGCACAAAGCCTTGAGCAACATCTAGCGATGCTGAAAATTGCGTTATATTCGATTCTTCCTCCTCCCAAAAGTCTACAGATATGATGTTACTAGTTGATCCTGGGTAAATATATCTACGAGATGATGATGCGAAAGGTATTGCTGACATGCGAAAGAGAGTGAATGCAAGAGTTTGTGTAAGATGGATGGATGAGAGTGAGCATATTGAAGACAAAGTTTGATAATTTTTTCTTTGTTTGGAGAGACAGGGTACCCCCCTCCCACGACCAAGTTGCCCTGTAAAAGGAAATGAAAGCGGACCAAGAGGATGATGTGTGCACAATATATACAAAATAAAGATGTGAGACGATGACCCAAAGCCATGAAGGCTTCCGAGAATGCAGTGATGAAGGTGATCCAGCGGCGATCCGGACGACGCTCGACGAAGTGGCGAAATGTGTACACGTAATTCCACAACAAGGATTGATGCAAGACGGAGACGAAAGCCAGAAACGAGCGAGGTATCACTGTGATGCAAGATGGAACGAGCGAACTGGCGTGAGGTACGAATGCTGAGCGAGTAAGGACCGTGATAGTTATGTTACGAATGAACGGGAGTCGAGAAAATCGCCACAAAGATCGAGTCGCAGATGGTTTAGAGTCTCATGCACTTCTCGCAACTATAGCATAGTTTGAGAAGAGTGTGTCATCGCAAGAATGACACGAACATACCGGCTAGCAAAGAATTACTGTCTTTTCCAGAAACCTTTGACCGTTCCAACACGTGCACCCTTGATCGATGCTGGCATCGGCAGCCTGGATGACGCTGGAAGAGAAGGCAAGTTCTCCGCGGGCGTTTTTTCCGATGTCGTAACGGACCGCGGAGCCTTTGGAGGTGGGCGGGAGGGTGGCATCCGATGCTTCAATGTAGGAGATGTCGGGCCGGGACTGACAAGCGCAGGGACCTGCTGTGACTGTGTTGCAATCACAGTTACCAGCTTGGCTGGAGGGTTAAATTTGGTTGGAGCCTGGGGGATCCTAGAACGCGCAGTTGTAGGCGAAGGCAATGGTACGTTGCCGACCACAGGAAGCCTGGAGGGCACCACCGTTTCTTTGGTTCCCAGAGAAAGAGGCGTCTTGAGGCTTTTTGGTTTTGCTGTCAACCGAAAGATCGATTTCGATTTCGATGGGCTGGTTGTCCGGTTAGTAGTTACCGGGTTGGTAACCCTTGGTTCAACGCCTGCCGCGGACGCCAGGGACGTCCGCTTACTAGGGGGAGGAAGAAGAGAAATTCGGGACGCGCTCGGGGTTGTGCTAGGACATACTAAAGAAACGTGCGACCCGGACGCTGACGCAGCGGAGGTATCAGAGATCGAGACCTGAGATGAACTCTGGAAGGATGTAATCGTGGATGCTGACTGAGGAATAGGAGGCAAAGGGGTATTGATTGCGTTCGCCCGGGAGGGTATTTTCGAAGGAGACGGCATTGGAAAGGATGAAGGAACTTCCGAGGGCACGGCGAAGTCTGCCACGGGCGATGTCAGCGTAGGCGACATGGGCAATGGAGGGGCCTCTTCGATTGAAAAGGACATAGGAGGACGCTGTGAGTTAAAGGACGCCCGAGAGACGGAGAACGAGGCTCGGAGGGAGGCAAGTGACGACTTTTTGTTCAACAGCTTCCCCCGTTTGTTCTTCTCTTTGTCCTCGATGTCACTATCGTCGGCGGAGTTGTACGCAACGTCGTCGCCTGTCCGACTGGCCATCGCAGTAGATGAAGCATCCGTACGACCTGGGGAGAGGCGTGAAATGAGACTGATGAAACGCGTGCGTTTCTTGGGCGTTTTCAGGCCCTTGTCTTTCTTCTCCTTGGGAGGTGTTCTTGGATCCAAAAGCACGCTAGGCTGACGTTGTGCAGTCGATGGCGTCAGAGAAGCTGTCGTTGCGACGGACCAACGCGACTGAGAATGTTCTGTTGGTTTCGGAGCGCGGAGGCGACGGGGGGCATCATCCACAGGTAGGTTCACCAGCGAAAATGAGTGGGAGGGAGGAGACGCGGGAAACACGTTCGTTTGGGGTGGCGACATAGCGAGAGAACCGAGACTTGGAGAGAGGGGGAAAGCAGGCTTTGGGCCTGGAGAGGCTTGGTTGGAGGGTGTTCGCTCATGGACTGAGCGCGTGATTGGGTCCCTGAAGAAGGGTTGGTCGTCGATTGGCGAAGCCGGGAGGACGATGTTCTCTGGAGAACATGAAGACGACGAGAAAACGACACTACTTGGGGATGTGGGAGAACTCCCATACGGCGTTGTGAATGAGCTTTCGCGGGAGTAAGCACACGAGAAGTTGGAGAGGGTCGGAGATGGTTGCACAGAGTCCTTGTCGTCCGGGATCGGGCATAAAAATTGACCGTCCTGCTCTTGGGAATGGAAGAGGGAATGAGGGAGAGAGTCGTCACGTCTGTGCAGGTAGCCATCGACGAGGGGACGGTCGTGGGGTAGAACCGATTCATGTTGAAATTCGGCATGAACGATGACAGAGGCGGATGGAGGGTGACGGATCTCGTGTGGTTGGCTCTGATCCGACGAGAGGGTACTCGTGAAAGAGGGAAGCCTGGAGATACGGGTCGACGATGAACGGGAGCGTATTACGCGAGATGAGGTGGACTGGGTGAGGGACGAGGCAGGGGAGGGTGGCGGGGCTGGAAGGGGCTGGGGGGAGGTCAGAGAGAGTGAAGAGGAGCGAAGAGAAGGAAAGCAGACCTTGTCGTGAGTGTGACGAGAAGGGTCTTGGGATTTCCAGTGGGCCATTTCTTGGACGATGAAGCGGAGTGCACGGAGGCGCTCTTTTTCTTCAAAGTCCTGGTCCTCAGACTTGGCGACGGAGGGCGGAGGGAAGAAGAGGGCATCGTAGGAGGGGCAGGGGGAGGATGGGCGTTCTGAGGAGAAGCGGGGGAGGAGCGGGGAATCTGGACGGTCGATGGAGTGTGCGCGGTGAGCGCCGAGGGAGGAAGAGGGGGAGGGGGAGGGAGGACGGGCAGAAGGGGCGGGGACGGACTGCTCGGAAAAGGCAAAGTCGTACTGGTGCTCGATCCAGGAGTGGACGCGGGCGTTGCGGGACGGGGCGGAGTCGGAGAGGAGCTGTGCGAGGAGGAGGGAGTAGGCGGCGTCGTCTTCGGACATGGACATGTTCTCAATCCGAACCCGCGGGTCGAAACGAGCGAGAAAAAAAGCGGCAGACTCGACGCCATTTTATTCACCTCTGGCCCCGGCGTGCAGAAAGAAAATCACATAAACGGCGTGCAACTGCAAGCGCGGATCAGCCGAGCCAGCCCCTCGGTTCACCCCGTCGCTGAGGTAATCACTGCCCTTCCTCTCACACGTGTCGCCGCCATCCCCTCCCTCCCTCCCCCCCCTCCCTTCCTTTTCCCTCCGCAGCCTGTCCATCTCCCGAAAGAAGAAGATCTCAGACCAGACACACCCGCCCAACTTCCAATCTTCCCCGTCTTTTCGCCTCTTGTTTGTCCTTGTTGCCCCCACGACATAATTACCAAACATCGCCAATCACCGGCACCGACAAACACTTACGGACCCGCCCTGCGCGTTCATATTCCTCATTGTCATGAGAGTCTTGTGTCACCCCCTTCACCACCCTCACGTAACGACTCAACCATCATTCTCTCTGCCGTCTCTTTTGGCAATAATGTCAGGCCCAACCACTGGCAGATCGCAGCCTCCACATTTTATCGCCTCTCGCTTCGCTTTGTCATCCTCACCATTCCGCGTTTCAGGTGTCTAAATTATCGTCCGGTCACCGACGCTCCCCCTATGAGTAACCACGTACTGCGTAATTGCGAACTGTCAGCGATTGCACTCTACCTCTTGACACCAACTATCACTCGCTCGCCCTGTCAGCCATGTCCAGCTTGCGTAAGATCAGGGCCCTGCAGCGGCACTTTGACCCGGTGGCCGAACTCCAAACTAGTAGAGCTACTGCCGACCCGACCCTTCATTCCAGCATCAATCATAATTATAATATACAATTTCCTCACATACGATCTATTCAACTTGAACTTACAACTAACGCGCGTATCACTCGCGCTTCATCCCTCTTTATCCTCTTCACCAGCTTCACCATATGTTGTGTCGATCTGACGCTCTGTATCTTTGCAGCCCATCATTTCAGCCGCCTGAACCATATTCTCGCTTGTCGTCCCTTTGCACTTTCCAATCCGCTCGACGCCACATGCCAAGGCTGTTGTACTTACAACTACCGTGAGATACCCCACCCCACCTTCAATTGTAGTCTGTCGTTCCGGGACCTTGATTCAATTTTGTCACGATTCATTCCAGTGCCACTCATCTGCGTTGAAATTGGATCCCCTTCGCATTGTATCTAGCTGCATCAAATCACATCTTACCATCTTTATTTCGACCACGCTCGTTCTTGTACTGCTCGATCCGGGCGAAGCGCTCACCTAATTTCGTGTCTCCTTGAACACGGTGACATCTTTCCTTATCCGTTGAGGGCGAAAGACCGTCCACTCCAATTTAATGGTACGCCTTCAGGGTCCTCCATAACTGTTTTACGTCACCGGTTCCCTGTGGCTGAGTGCTTGCCTGAGATTGGCTGTTGCTTGTCAAAAAAACAGATCTGGGGACCCTCGCCAATTTTTGCGAGCGACCATCGCTCCGACTCATTCAGTCAAACACTCCAGCTTGAGCTGCTATATGCCAGCCAAGGTAGACATGAAACACAGCCCCCGATCACAGGCCGCGTCTCCAGGGGAGTCTTACTCGACCGCGCGCAAGTACCACCGCGCCATGTCTGTAGCAGTCCGTAGCAAGTACATACTGTCATTCGAGTGTCAACCTGCTCACGACCCTCTCAATGTCCGCAGTCAGGAACAAGCTGTTGGACTTGGAAAAAGAATGCCGAGACGGCGAAGATGCAAGACTGCTTAGGCAGGATATTTGCAAAAACGCAAAGTATGTATGTGCCAGAAAAGTTGGCAGAGTACATGGTCTCAGCAAACTCAAACGGACAGCTTTTCCGCAGAGACCGACGAGTATATCGCTGATGTCAGTACCCTGTTCTTGTCATCATAGTACCCAAGCCTGCGTGTTGCAAAAGGAACTGTTCTGCGATGATCGCGATGCGGCGGGCAAACAGATTCTAGAACGGCTAGTAAGCGATGCTAAACCCAACCCTAGCTTGTCGTGTGCAGTCCGGCGAAACTTGCTATGTATAGAAGGGCCAGGCCCCAAGGCTCGGAAGGCGTGTATACGCGGTAGAAGGTCGCCGCGCCGCATCGCGTGCCGGCCATGCGACACGAACCCCACAACCGGCACTCAAAGCGACGTTTTGAACTTTTGACAGATTTGGATATCAAGAGGTGACAAGGCTGTCACTTACAGCCTTGTTCCTCGTGTGACACCTCAAGTCAATGGTCTTGTGCACTCTGGTTCCTCTCGAACGAACGATATGTATCGACAAACAAACAAAGTCAAAGGCGGGAAATGAATCGACGTGTCTGGATGCCTGCAAGCGCGACCGGATCGGACCTTGGGGGGGGCGGCACATGGCGCGAGAAGACTTTAGATTTGGATTCATGTGCACCGACTTGGAGAGGAAGGAAAAGGAGATCCAACGCGCGGTCATAGATATTGCGCACCCCTCCCCCCTTGAAAAGTAATTACCGCGCCTGAACATTTGCGTCTACCATTCCGAGTGTCCCATTTCCGATCGCACAATAAAGCGAATGAAGCCGATCGGATTAGTTGACGCGTCTTCTGATGGCTGCAGCATGCGGGCCATGGCGCGCACAAGGTCCACTCCATGCTGATATCGTGGTTCCAACGGCCAGTTATCGCGGGACTCGCCAGCGGCGTGGTGCAAGACCAGAAAAAGGAAAAAAAGAAAGTCGATTTCGGGCGAAGAAAAAGCCGGGCCGCCACGATCGGAAAGACGCGCGCGCGTAACTTTTCGACTCGTTAACCGCCGGTTTGTACCCCCTCCGGACTCATCTAAACATCGAGAACTTCACGAAGAGAACACACGCACGAGCCCGTCGAAATTGAAGCAAGTGAAAGAAAAAGCACAGCCCGTGATGGTCGGGGTTGGAAAACGGTAGCAACGCGCCCGCGGATCGATTCGTCGACCATGTCCTTTTTTGCGCCTCTCGAACGTGCACAAAATATTGGACTCGTCCCCTACGGTACGAAAAGTTCGGATTTTTTTGGGGAACATCGACTACTCGGCTTGATTGTCGAGACTCGACGGTGGTTCACGAACGGTGGAATCGTCCGTCGTTCTCGCGCTTCCTAGGGGAGTTATCCAGCAACGTCATCGTAGACGACTGGGTCCCGCTCTCGCGCGCACATCCACGGCCCTTCAGCATCCTCAATACCACCGAAGAGATCTTTTTTTTTCTGCGCACTTGTGTTAACCGAGTCCGCAGCGTGATCAATATTAAATCAGGATGGCGCTCTCGATCTTCCTCTTTCAGATCAGATACCGACGGTCCCAAACCTTGAAAATATTCTGATACTTATGATAGCTCAGCGGACCTGACCGGAGGTTGAACGTTAACGGTCAGATGGGCATCCATTTTCAAACGCACTCTCAGTTTCTCTCACCGGGCTCGCGAGCTTTTTGGATCGCTGTTGGTCGTTTGTTCTCACATGTGAGTACTCACGACGGAGAGGCGTTAGACCGATGACCCGCTCACTTCCTTCCACGCTGGACTGCTTGTGAGCACCTTTGGGGAAACACATGCTGATATTTATGACATGAACGTCCGATGCGTTCGCCGTTCCGCGGTGTTTCCAAGGGAGCGAAGAAAGAGCTGTGCGAGGTGTTATTGGTGGGGTTGATTGACTTACGAGAAGTGGTTGTATCTTTGTCGAGCGTCGCGACGCGTTTGTTCCCCATCGATATCGTCTTGCGAAATTATGGTCGGAGAGGGACTCATGAATTGGTGAGATATACATGCAGTCCTCGCTCTATCCATACTCGAGTTAAAAGCCCCGAACGTTTGTAACACTTTGAGTGGAGTACTCGCACCTGTAATCTTTGCTGACCGTGGCTTGGGAAAAAAATGCTTGCTCAAGTCTAATTCTAGACACAGGTAAGTAGTTATGAAAGCACCCACACGGATGACAGAGCGCTGTAACAACGCGTTCATGGCATTCCCTCATTTCTAATCGACCATTTTTACATTCTGAGCACAGACGATCGGGGTCCTTTGCGCTCCCGCATGCAGCTACTGTTCTTCCCCCGAGCTCTTCTCAATGAATGCCGTCCTCACAAACATCTCTCCTCATTGCCTCAATCACGGAAAACAGAGGACTCTACTCGGTATGAGATCAGTTTTGGTCTCGTAATAAACGATGGCGGCGTCCCGCGATTCCAACGCATTGATCATCCAGCCAGTCCTCGGATGCAGCCGTGGTGCAATGCGAGATAAGTGGAGTCGTATTATGGCATCATGAACCCGGCCGATGATGCCATTGATGGTCAGGGTTGACGCGAAGCTTTCAAGGGAACGGTCCGTAGGCCGTGACGTGCCAGTTGATTCCTTGTTTCGATGTCTCGAATGCGATATGCCGTCGAGTGGGTTCGTTGTTTGCGTTTAATATGTACTTGTAGGTACTTACTTATTGCCAAGTTCCTTGTGCGCGTTGGAGCCGATCCTGATCCTGTCTGTGGCGCTGGCATCTACCAGGTCCATGGGGTGTGCCGCGCGAGCATCGGAGTGGAATGGACAAGCTTATCGTGTGTCATGTAGGGTAGTGTGTGTATCTTCTGCGGGCTTTCATGTCCATGAAACACGTCGATCATCCACTGTGACGTGACCAATGGGATTTTTTTTGACGACTGGTCGCATTGTCCCCAAGAATGGAGCGCGCGCAAGTCGTTTCCTTACAAGCACGCACTAGTTCGAGAGTAGGACCCCCACGATCCCGAGTCCCTCGATCGGTACACGGGACTTGAAGTTGTCTGCACTTCGCAGCTTGGACTCGGAGCTGGACACAGCATGCTCGTCCGGGCGACTCTCGAGGCCGGCATGTTTCCAGGGCGATACAGGCCTTGTTTTTCGCTCGCGTTACGAACCATTTTAAGCGCCCTGGAACAAGTATGATCATCATTAAAAAAAAACGCATGTGAGCGAGAACTCGGAGAACGGTAGGGACAGCTTTGATAACAGCATTCGTGCGGTACACCACACCTGTCCAAGACCCTTGGGAGATTGGTGTCACGATTGCCGGACGTTGCGCAGACAACTTATCAGGTTGTCACGTCGACCAAGGTACTTACCAAACACTAGAAAAAAAAATTGATGGACGCCGCGCTTGGCGTCGGTCTGTGGGGGTCAAGTCGCTGACTGGCAGCGTGAGCGAGTTGACCTTTGAGCAATGATAGAACGACAGTATCTTTGGGCACGAAACCTCACGAGAATGACCGTTTCAAAGCAAGCGTGCCCGCAAGACAGCGTTGCCGATGCCACTGGGCTGTTCTTCGGAATCTTCGCGGTAGGTCGAAAGATAGGTCGTGCCGGCTTTTGGGAAAGAGAAAAGTCGACGGGTGTATAAAGTCAATCATTCGTTGTCAAATTTACGTGCAAGAGTCGTACACCCATGTGAGCATCGTTACGGTGTGTGGCATGGACGAGTCGTCGGTGTCCGAATTTTTATGACGCCGCATCTGAGAAGCCCCCGATGCATTCATTTCACAGTCAAAAACTCTAACCCCAGGTTTTTCCCTTGACTTGCACGCGCCAACACCTTGCCAATACCGGTCATCACTTTTCAAGTTTTCAAAGATACGTGTTATTCTGGGGGCTACGGAAGCGGCGACAAAGCACCCGCGTACATGAAACTTTGAAGAACGCCACGACGATGCCCAACGTATAGTACAACATTCCTCCCTACGAGTAGTAGTAGGCGATGTGTCCTGGGTAACTGAAGTATGCATACAGATGAAGATTGATATGGGTATCATAGTGCATGATGGTTTAGCTACATTCAACCGACGAGGTAAGTCCGACCGTCCCAGATACCATACGTGTTTAGACACTCACTCCTTTTCACGTCAGAAAGTGTCTTGTGAGTGCATGCGCAAGAGGTCGTTCAGTATCCTCGCCACCGATCCAGCGCCTTCAGAGACTCGTTCCCTTTCGCTCTCCTTGACTTTCGGAAGGAGCTGAGAGTTGAAACGGTCAGGATGCCATCTCCGAATGTTGTCCCTGATACGCTCCTTCGTCGCTCTGTCCTGAGGGTGGACCGGCGACAGCATATATGCGGTTATGGAAGCCGAGGTCAGGTCGTCAGGACCTTTCGGTCGCTTGAACATGGGCCAGGGGAAGTCTTCCCATATCAGCGACCCCAAGGTCTGAATCTTGTCCCACTGGTTGCGGTGAGCTTCAAATAACTTCATGACTTCTTCTTTGGTCATCGTTTTACCCGCCTTTGCCTGCCTGTCGTGGTCCTGCATGGCTAACCTCGCCTGCTCGCGTCTAAACTGCTCTTCGCGTTGTTGAGCCTGCTCAGCCTGTCGCCGGTGGAACTCAGCCTCCGTGAACGATGGATTTGGAGTGCTACTAGTCGGAGGCTTCGGTGCCGGAGTCGCCGGTCCTGTTGGTTTGGGAGTACTCGACGGCTGGGTACTGGTGGTGGAAGTGGGTCGCGTGGAAGCCGCTGACCAGCCACTGGTAGGATTGTTACGACTGGAGGCGCTCGTACTGACTCGATCGACAGGCGGGCTCGCTGCGGCAGGTGTGCTACGTTCGTTATGATTAGGGATCGGCCAAGGACCCGAAGAATTAGGCGTCTGGGGAGAGGGCGTAGGTCGAAACGTCTCCGGCGGCCAAGCTTCCCAGACCTCTTGCTTCTTCTTCTCGTCGGCCCTCTGACGGCGTATTTCTTCCTCTCGTTTCCGAAATTCCTCTTGCAACTTGCCACCCTCCCTACGACGCATTTCCGCCTCTCTGCGGTTAAGGTCATCCTCCCTGCGCCTGAGTTCATCCTCGCGTTTGCGCAATTCCTCCTCTTTCTTCCGAGTTTCCTCCGCTTTGAGAATGGCTTCCTCTGTTCTGCGCCGCGCCTCCTCCTCCTTTCGCTCTGCCTCTTCCTGTTTCCGCCTCACCTCAAACTCTTTGCGTCTTGCCTCTTCTTCCATCATCTTGACCTCCTCCTCCTTCCGCCTGGCTTCTTCTTCCTTCCTCCTGGCTATCATTTCCCTCGAATTCGCCTCCTGCTCCTTCCTCTTCACCTCCTCCTCTTTTCGTTTCGCCTCCAGCTCCCTGGACCTCGCCTCTTTCTCCTTCCGTTTAGCCTCTTCTTCCTTGAGCCGAGCCTCTCGTTCTTTCTTCTTCGCCTCCTGCTCTTTCTTTCTCGCCTCCTGCTCCTTTCTCTTCGCCTCTTCCTCTTTCACCGCAGCCTCTCTCTCCTTTCGGTCAGCTTCCGCTTCCTTTCTCCGCAGTTCTGCCTCGCGCTCAGCCTCGTCGTCTTCCCGCTGCTTGGCCTCTTCCTCTAATCTCCGTACTTCCTCCTCACGCCTCTGCTCTTCGACCTTCTTCTTCCTGACCTCATCCTCACGTTGAAGTTCTTCCGCTTTCCTCGCCAGCTCCTCCTCACGCTTATTCGCAGCCTCCTCCCGCTTCCGTAATTCCTCCTCGATATCTTGTATACGCCGTTCATTATAATCTCGAGTTCGCCAGTTCCTGTTGTCAAGTCCATCTTCCGATCCATCCTCCTCAAAATCCTCACGGTGTGCGTGGACATAGCGAGATCCATAGTAGCTTCCCTCCTGTTGGAAGTGGTGTCGCATGTCTTGCGAGGAAAACCGCCCTCGGAGTTGCGAGGACTGCCAACTCCGCCCTACCTCCTCGTGCGTCTGTGGAGAACGCGGCGAACCTTCCCAACGAGTCTCATACGGGGAGCGAGACACCATATTCCAGTTCCTGGAGCTGGGGCTGGGCTGCGACGGGAACGCATCCTCGATCGTGAATGACCTCTTGTTGACGATGGGTCGGCTCGCGGATGGCGGCGGGACGTTGACGCGAGAGCTGTCCCCAGGCCGAGGGTACGTCGCGGAATTTGGAGTGGTCGGGAGCTGGGGAAATCCAATGCGGTCTTCGAGCCTCTGGTTGGTGCTATGCACCGAACGGTCATCGGCGTGCACATACCCAGGTCTCTCACGCTCTCTGTCCTTTTCCCGGGCTCGGTCCAAGCTGTTCCACTCTTGATCCGCGGAATGAATGCTCGATCGCTCTCGGTCGACGTTGGTGGACAGCGCATCGAGGGGGTCTGTGAATGTGGCGCTGAGGATAGACGGTGCTTTGAAAGATGACGTGGCACTCGCGGTGCTGCTCCGTCTCGCAAGCGTGAACGTGCGTGACATTTGGGCGTCCTCCTCGGGTGTGATCGACGGCTTCCAAAACTCCTGCACGATGGGTCTCGCATTCATGCTCGGTTTACGTCGAATACTCTCCTTCCGCGTCGGATCGGGCGGATCGGTGGGTGTGCGAGCGGAGCGTGGCATGGACTCGGGTTCGTCAAATATGGGTGAGGGCTTGGAACGTTCCAGGAAGGATTTTTCCATGTCAAGGATGGATGGCGCCTTCCAGGAACCCATGGAAGTGACGGATCCGGCACGGACCTTGCGGGTAGGTCGGAACGAGGGAATGTCGTCTAGAGACGGAGAAAGCTCGTCACGTTCGTGGCTCACTGGGCGAGCAAAGTATGGACCAACGTCTCGCTCAGAATCTGCCGTCTGGGTGGGCGTTCGGGCGACACGCTCCGCCTTGCGATTGGATGGGAGTGGAGTCGACGGGGAGCTTTCAGGAGGAGGAGCATCGGGTCTGGGCTGGAGTTGGAAGGGAGGTGGAGGCGGGAGTGGGGGTGGAGGGGGTGGGGGGGGGGGCT
>JBBPRS010000406.1:0-16807 GCA_038093155.1 Boletus huronensis
GTTCTAGACTTGATGACTAAGCAAGGTCTAGAACCTCAATAATGAATATGAACAGGGAACTGAAAAGAAGGTTTAAGGTTTGATTGTAAAAGACCATATGAAGAATAAGGTTCTGGAAATGAAATCCGAAGGTGAAAACCTTATATCTTCAATACTCCCCTTCGCTGTTCATGTTCCTTTGGTGGGGAAGCTGGAAAGCATGATGCGTTTGCACATGGATTCATGTGTTTGCCATATCAGATTCTTTGTGAAGATATCTGTGAGCTGATCTCCTATAGGAACGTAAAAGAGTTTGATCATACCCTCTTCCACACATTCACGAATGTAGTGGTAAGGTATAGCGATATGCTTGGTACGTCTTTCCTGTGCAGGGTTGGATGCCAGAAAAATGGATCCTTGATTATCAGCGTAGAGCAGTGTGGATGGGAGATTGAATCTCATCTCGGAAAAGAGAGATCTAATCCACATAAGTTACTTCGCAACCTCGGTAAGACCAGTGTATTCCACTTCCGTAGAAGATAAGGCAATTTTCTTCTGCCGTCGTAATAGCCATGAGACTATCCCATCTGCAAGGAATATTGCATAACTAGTAGTAGACTTGTAACTCTCCAAGTCACCACCCCAATCAGTGTCGCTATATGCCAGGAAACCAGAATTACTGGATCCGTTATATAAAAGACATAAGTCCTTGGTCCCTGCCAAGTACCTAATGATGTAGAAACACTGTTGTAAATGTTCTTTGGACGGATTTGCCGAGAATTGCAACATCTTGATTACCGGATATGCTAAGTCTGGTCTGGTTCCAAGCATGATGTAAAGCAATGATCCAATGACTGATTGGTAACAACTGTGAAGATCAGAATCTGCATCTTTGAAATTAGGAGTTGGTTTGTAACCGGCGGGAAGTGGTGTGTGTGAGGGTTTTGCATTCTGCATGTTGAACCTCTTGATAAGCTTGTCAGTGTATATGCATTGATCGAGCCTCAGAGTGCATTTTGTGTGATCTTTGGTGATGCGCATGCCTAAATATTCTTTCGCTTCTCCTAAATCTCGACTTTCCCAGTGTTGCATGAACTGCTTCTTTTTTTGAAGGGTGTACTCTTTCTTGTTTCCCATGAAAAGAGCATCATCAACATAAATGATCAAAATGACAATGTCGTGACCATTGAAGTGCAAATAAACTCCTGGATTTGACAAAGAACATTTGAACCTGAATTCCAGGAGGGTTTTGTGTAAGGCCTTATGCCATTGCAGGGCTGCCTGTTTGAGACTGTAAATGGCCTTCTTCAGCCGACAGACCTTTTTCTCTGATTCTCTATATATGAAACCCTCCAGTTGTTCCATGTAGATCTCCTCGTCAAGCTCTCCAAACAAAAAAGCTGTCTTGACATCCAGCACCTTGATATGCCAATCTTTGAGTGCAGCTAGAGACAACAGGAGTCTGAAAGTTTCAAACTGGGCAACTGGGGAAAAGGTTTCTTCAAAATCGATCCCAAATACTTGGGTGAATCCTTTGGCGACAAAGTGAGCCTTTGTGTGGCCATTGTTATGGATGGCCCAGGTAGGAACAGCTGTAGCCTTTCTGAAGGTCGATGAAGGCGAAGGGAAACAACCTTGTGGGTCGTTAGTCTTAGTGGATCGTTCCAACTAAGATCAAAGGGATGCTAGATGCGCAAGCAACTAGAGATGATGACAAAGACGAAGACGTCTCAGAGAGTTCAGAGGTTCAAAGAGCGTCCACTCGAAAGTAGGACAACGACTTAGAGAAGCGAGGGACTCTTAGGAGTCAAAGCGTAGAATTCAAGATATGAAAGGAGGTCAAGATGGAGAGATCTTGACCGGGAAGGTACAAAGGTTTATATACAATGGCCTGAGAATGATTGGTAATTGAAAGAATGTCTTGGAACGTCATGGAACGATTACTAATACAACCCATGAGAAAGAGAAAGAATGTTGAGGAATGTTCATGTAAAGCGTGGGTAAAGATTACCGAATGGGGCCGAAACAGCTGGTAATCGTGAGAGTTGAAGGAACAGAAGTAAAGTGTAGGCATAGAATGACAAGACAATCAAATAAAACGTAACATTACCCCCGTACTAGCATCAGACATCACTGATGTTGACCCTACAAATCCACAAAGCCACCTGCGGGGGAGCCAGTCATGTTTGCCATGGCCTTGTCATTGAAGTCATCGTAGGAGTTGTCGAACTCCGGAGTGGGGACACGAGGGGGAGGAGAAGGGGGCATGGAACAACAATAAGGGCGAGGGGCATTATGGAGAGAGGAGACCAATCGGGCGGGCATGTTGGTGCGAGAATGGGAGGAGGTGTGAGAAGATCGGGATGACCTTGATGTAGAGGGAGAGGGAGGGGGAGTAGGGTGGCGTAAGGGACAATTTCGTTGGTTATGGCCTGGACCCCATCGTCTGCAAGTAGGACACTCATAGAATTGGCAGGTGTTTCGAGTGTGTCCGAGGCGATGGCAAACGAAGCAAGACTCGTGATAGCGAGCGTGTCCAGGGTTGATGGGTACGTTGCCATTGGATCCAGTCCACATGGCTTCTACTCGTTCTGCCATTCTAAGTTCAGCGGAGCCGAGAGGGGAGGAAGATGTGGAAGGGGTGGATGGAGTAGAGAGTACCGGGTTGCTAGTCCTCCCAAAGAAGGTAGGGATGGAACGTACGTGCCCTACGATGCGGGCCTCAGCTAAGCATTGGAGGTAGGTGTCCAAGTTGTCAAGGAATTCTAACATGCCCAGTTGATACATGGCGATGAACAATGCAGCCTCTTGGTCTCGTCGAGTGTCAGCTAGGGTTTGTAGGAAACAGGTGATCTGAGCGTCAGGAGAGGAGGGTATGTCGAGAAGAGCAATGCGGCAAGTTTGAAGATAAGATCTGAATAAAGCGAAGAGGGGGGAGCCCATGTCCAAATAAGGTCCAATGGGGGCTGTCATAGAGGGATCTTGTAAATATCTAGTGAGGCGAGAGTTATCGTCTTCAGAGGGGGAGTTGTCGTGAAGGCGATGAGCATAGACAGGGACGTCAACAAAAGGGATACCGGTGGGGACAGTGGCAAGGGAGACAGGGGGAAATTCGGGAGAGTTGGGACATGGGGTGAGCCACACACTGGAGTTCCAGCCTGGGGTGGCGGCGCGGGAAGAGGGGTAGGAGGTGTCGTCGACGAGGGTGGGAGAGGTGGTGGAGAGGAAGGATTCTTAGATAGAGGATTCCTGAATAGAGAATTCTTGGGAGGAGGAGTCGGACTGGGAGTCGTTGATGTGAAGAGAGATGGCCATGGTGGTGGTAGGTGGGAGAGGGAGTTAGGTTCTGAAGGCAGAAGGATTTGCCTTTTTATAGCCAGTCAAGACAGACTTTGCATTTTTCAAATCCCGTTCTGGGACCCAGGAGTCTTCTTCAGCAGAGTATCCTTTCCACCGGATCAGGTAGGAGCGTTGATGGATGGAGCCTCTGTGGCGTATGATCTGATCAATTTCGTATTCTTCTTCTCCTGCGATAAGGTCAGGAGGGGGTGTGGGGAAGTTTGGGCTGTGTACGGGTTTTTCGCGATAGGGAGATAACAAGGAAGCGTGGAACATGTTGTGGATTTTCCACGTTTTTGGGAGTCGGAGCTGGAATACTATCGGGGACAGTACCTTAGTGATGGTAAAAGGTCCTTCCTGTTTAGCAGCAAATTTCAGGTTGGAGATAAGTCATTGGAGGTTTTTGGCTTCAAGCCAAACTTTGTCTCTGAGTTTGAATGGGGTGTATCCTCGGCATGTCTGGGCTGTCATCACTTGTCGGGCAAGGTCATGGGAGGCGAGTGCTTCATTTCAGGCATTGGAGAGGGATTTGAGTCTTTGTTCTACTGTGGGTAGAGAGGAGTCAGAAATGAGGGAGGGGAGGGCTCGGGGTTCATATCCCATCATAAGGTAGAATGTGGATTGGTTGGTGACAGAGTGAGGGTGGTGATTGTGTGCAAATTCCACATGGGTAATATTCTCGGCCCAAGTGGAGGGATTGTTTCCACAGAAGATTCTGAGGTAGGTTTCTATTTCCTGATTTACTCGTTCGGTTTCTCCATCGGTTTGTGGGTGATATGCAGTGGAGAGGGAGAGGTCATATTTGAGGAGTTTTCCCATTTCTCGTGCAAAGGTGGATGCAAATTGTGGTCCTCTATCGGAGATGACCTTGTTGAAGAGTCCGAAGTGGAGGTAGACCTTGTGGAAGAAGAGAGCTGCCATTCCTTCGGTGGAGATGGATTTCTTAGTAGGTCAGAGAATTACCCCCTTTGTAAGCCCATGGTCAACCATGACCAATAAGGTATCAAAGCCGAGGGAGGGGGGTAGATCCGTGATCAGGTCACAGGAGATTTGTTGGAAGGGGCGGGATGTGGAAGATGAGATGGGAGAGAGAGGGGGGGTCGTGGGGTGAGTATTAATCTTGGCTTGTTGACAGGGAGCGCATCTTTCCACGTATTGCTGTACATAAGAGGCAAGGCTGGGCCATCAAAATTCGGTGGCGACGAGTTGACGAGTCTTTATATAACCAGGGTGACCAGCAGTTTCGTGGTCATGACATCGCTGGATAATGGTTCGGTGAAGTTCGGCATCGGGAGGGATGTAGACGCGACCTTGGTAGGTGAGGACACCATTGGTGACCTGCCAATCAGAGAGTTGTTTATGAAAAGGGGAGGGGATATCATCTTTCAGCAATTGGAGGTATTGGAGGACGAGGGGGTCATCAGCGGATTTCCCTTTGATGTGATTGTGTAACGCTACGTCGATGAGGCAGGTGAAGATGGAAGGAGGTAAGAGGGTAACACCTTCATTTTCATTGCCATTGGCAGGGAGGAGGTCAAAGCGACGGGATAGAGTGTCAGGGCCAGAGAGGAGTTTCCCTGGGACATGGATCATTTTGAGGTCGAAATCCGCAAGATCAAGAAGCCAGTGGGCTTGTCTGCGATTTAGGTTTTGGGGTTGGCGGAAGTAGGTGAGATTTTTATGGTCAGTAAAGACTTGTACGGGGAAGGTGGATCCATGGAGATAGTGGCGCCAGGATTTCAAGGCGCGGATAATCACTAGAAGTTCCCGATCATATATATCGTAGTTTCATTCCGCTGGGAGGAACACTTGGGAGAGATAGGAACATGGGTGCCAGTCTCCATTTTCGTCGGTTTGGAGGAGGACTGCCCTGGAAGCAAACTTGGAGGCGTTGGTAGCAATTGTGAAGGGAGCGGAGAGGTCAGGCATGTGAAGGATGGGTTTAGCTAGGAAGAGGGCTTTCAAGGAGTCAAAAGCATTTTGGCAGGGAAGATTCCAATTCCAGGCAGCATTCTTCTTAGTGAGATCGAGGAGAGGGCAGGTGACGGTGGCGAAGTCAGGGATGAATCGTCGGTAGAAATTGGCAAAGCCAAGGAAGGATCTGACATCCTTAACCTTTTGGGGGGTGGGCCAAGAGGTGATTCTGTCTAGTTTTATGGGGTCCATGGCGATCTGGCCGGGTCAGATGATCATACCAAGATATTCGACTTTGGTGGCGGCGAAGGTGCACTTCTCAAGTTTAAGGTGGAGATCTAGCTCAGTCATCTGTTGGAGGACTCGTTTAGTTCTTTCTTCATGAGTTTTCGCATTGGGAGATAGGATGAAGAGATCGTCCATATAGATAACTAGCCAACCTTCAGCGATCATATCACGGAACGAATCGTTCATGAATCGTTGGAAGGTGGCAGGGGAGTTGGTCAGTCCAAAGAACATGACAGTGGGTTCAAAGAGGCCTTTGTGAGTGATAAAGGCTGCTTTCCATTGGTGCCCGTCTTTGATTCGGATGTTGTTGTACCCCCATCTTACATCGAACTTAGTGAAGATTTTGGCGTCTTTGACTTTATCGATGAGGTCCAGGATTAGTGGGAGGGGGTAGGCATCACAGATGGTATGTTCATTCAAATATTGGTAGTCTTGGCAAGGATGGAGGTCTCCGTTCTTCTTTTTGACAAAAAAGGATGGGGAAGCTTGGGGAGAGTTCGAGGGGCGGATTTTTCCACATCGGAGATTTTCCTCGAGGAAGGATTCTGTAGCGGTTTTCTCTTCAGGAGAGAGAGGGTAGAGTTTCCCTACTTTTGGGGAGAAAGACTCATCGAGGTTGATCTCGTGGTCATAAGGGCGGGATGGAGGGACATGATCAGTGGCTTCTTTGGAGAAGACTGAGGAGAACGACAAATATTCCGGGGGAAGGGTAGGTTTTGGTTTGGCCAACTCGGCGGCCATGGCAAGTTCAGTGGCGGTAGTGATTTTGGAAATAATCGGGAATCCAAGGGGAATAAATCGAGATCCAGCCTGGAGGGTTCGTTGGAGGACTCGGTTTTGGTTCACTTTGACTAGATATTGGGATTCTTCTTTCCAATGGTTATATTTCCATAGGTGTTTGTCGTCGACTGCATTTATGTGGACGTGTTTCGGTGGTCTTCCTTTTGGGAAGGAGGCTGAGTGTCGTTCTGAGTCCTTCTTGTGGGTGAGGAATAACCTTTTTGATTCGTCTAGGGATTCTTTGATGGAGATTGTTTGATTGGCCCAGTTGATGATGGGATTGGTTTTGGTGAGCCATGGGAGTCTGAGGATTATGTTTTCTCTGAGGTGCATGACATGGAAATCAACTTCCATAGTGATCCCTTCGATATTGACGAAGAGTTTAGTAGAGAAGTGGACGAGGTTGGCTTTATTTGGAGACCCATTGGCATTTTGTGCAACAAGGGGTTCAGGGAGTTTTGTGAGGGGGAGACGATGCTTTCTGGTGAATCCCCAATTGAGGCAAGAGACAGAAGCTCCACTATCAATGAGGGCACAGGTGTCGACGACTTTAAGAGTATGGGAGGGGTCTATGACTTGGATAGGAATTTGCATAGAACTCAAGTAGATTACAGTTACAGGTTTACTCTTATTAGGAGAAGTCTGCATCGAAGGGACTCTCCTTTTCAAAAATCCTGGGTGAAGGAGATGACTGTGATGTCTTCTTCTTCGTCAGCCATATCAATTAGGGCGGGGATGGGTTCTTCAGGCACTGGTTCTTTGGTAAGTTGTTGCACTTTCTGAGGGAGAGGTTTCTTCTGGGAGGAAGAAGGGAAAGAGGGGCATTGTCTGCTGAGGTGTCCGGGTTTTCTGCATCAGAAACAAAGTCCTTTCTCAACACATCTCTTTTTCTCGTCTGGGGTGAGTTTTCCAACTCGGACATTGTCAACATCCATAGCATTGGGGTCGACGGGTTTCTTCGGGGAAGAGATGGGGATGACATAAGTGGTGGTTTTTCCTCCCATGATGAGCGCGGATCTGTCCCATTGGGTTTGGAAGTGAATGGTCTTTTCCTGCCATTCTTTGACTTTGGTAGGTACAGTATCCATATCGTTGATGCATCTCATGAGGGTTTCAGGGATCCCTCGGGCGAAGTAGGCAATTAAGACATTCTCATCGGTAACACCAGAGATAGAAGCGTTATCATTGAACTGTGCGATATAGGAGGTGAGAAGGTTGGCGGTAGACTGCCCTTTGTGCACAGTGGTTTTAGTAGAAGCAAGCCAGTGGATGGCGTTACCGACGGTGTCGTGATGTTCGAAGGCGAGTTTGAATTCTTTGGTGAAGTCTAAAAAGGTTCCCAGAGAGGGAGTGGTTCCAGTGAGAGCTTTAAGTTGATAGGTAGCAGCCCAAGTGGCTGCGGCACTGTCTTTCATGTAGGAGAGGGCGAAGGCGATTCTCTTGTTGTCAGTGTTGTATACTTCTTCGTTGACAAGGAGATAAAGTTTAATGGTATTCAACCAAGGAATTGCTTTGGCATAGGATCTATCAAAAGATTTGGGTGCTCCAATGCGGAGTTCAACAGATTTCGGTTGAGTAGACATGGTGGGTCAGGTTGGTGATGGGATTCAGGTTCAGGTGGTGGTTCAAGGAGGAGCATTGGTAGGTGGTGGGGCGTGGGTTGGTGGGGTGGGGACTGGTGGGATGGGGACTGGTGGGATGGGGACTGGTGGGATGAGGAATACTGGGGATGAGGTGATGGTTGGTGGAGACGGGGGAGTGGGTGGTCAAGGTAGGACTAATGAGTGGGAGAGGTTATGAGCAAGGTTGAGGGCTTGGTCAAGGGCTTCTTCCCGTTCGTGTTGAGTGGGAAGGAGTTTGTTGGGGTCTTCTTCAAGAGAGAAGAAGTGGAGGATTCCGAGTGAGGTTCAGGTGGGGGTCGGGGGTGAAACCACTGGGGATTGGCAGAAGGTCGTTGGTGGGAAATGTTTGGAAGCTACAATGAAGGTAGTCCACAAGGAGTTTATCTTGACCTTTTGTTACGGATGGCCCAGGTAGGAACAGCTGTAGCCTTTCTGAAGGTCGACGAAGGCAAAGGGAAACAACCTTAGTGGGTTGTTAGTCTTAGTGGATCGTTCCAACTAAGATCAAAGGGATGCTAGATGCGCAAGCAACTAGAGACGATGACAAAGACGAAGACGTCTCAGAGAGTTCAGAGGTTCAAAGAGCGTCCACTTGAAAGTAGGACAACGACTTAGAGAAGCGAGGGACTCTTAGGAGTCAAAGCGTAGAATTCAAGATATGAAAGGAGGTCAAGATGGAGAGATCTTGACCGGGAAGGTACAAAGGTTTATATACAATGGCCTGAGAATGATTGGTAATTGAAAGAATGTCTTGGAACGTCACGGAACGATTACTAATACAACCCATGAGAAAGAGAAAGAATGTTGAGGAACGTTCATGTAAAGCATGGGTAAAGATTACCGAATGGGGCCGAAACAGCTGGTAATCGTGAGAGTTGAAGGAACAGAAGTAAAGTGTAGGCATAGAATGACAAGACAATCAAATAAAACGTAACAGCCATCACTTTTCTTGGCAAATACCCATCTTCCTTTTATGGGTGTATGATCTGGTGGTAAGTCTGCGAGATCCCATACACGCCTGTCCAAGAGGGATTTGTACTCCTCTTGAGTCGCTAACTTCCATTTCTTCTGCTCGTCCTCAGGTAGCTTTGCTATATCCCAGTATTGTTTAGGTATGCCTTCTATGGGTAAGGCTGAAGACAAAAGAGCGTTGAAGAATTGATTGGAGTATAAGTCATCTAGACCTTCTTGATTCGACGGTTCCTACATCTGCTGTGGATGAGGGGGTACTGGAGGTTGAGCTAGCTCCGGTATAATATGCAAACCCTGTCAAATATCCCTTTCAATATCAATAGGTGGTCGATCTCCATAGGCATTATCTGGAATGATACACGGTCGACGGATTCTGGTAGGTCTCTCTGGTTGGGGTTCCAGAGGTTGATGTAACGGCAGTTGACGCCAATGCGGCAGTGGAGGCCATAATGGATTGGGTCTCGGAATAGTTCCGGTAAGAGGTACTTCTCTTCCAGGATCCTCATTCACTCCCCTTTGTCTTCTACCTATTACGATTACTGCTGAGCATGTGATCTAACCCGTTTCTTTTTCTTCCTTGCCTTACCCTCGAACCTCCCGCGACCCTCCCGTGACCCTCCTGCACCCTCCCATCCTCGATCCTACCCTCTAGTCCTCGATCAACTAACCGGTATTCCCCTCCTATAAACCCTCCTCGAACTGCGAACCTCCTCTACCGTGTCCTCATTGTCTAGCTGCATCACCGTCTAGTCACATCACCCCTCCCCTCCCATGTCACCATGTCACCACCTCGAGGCTAGTCCTCAGATTTCTCTGTCTACCCATTTCATCTCCGTCCCTTCTTATCCACGTGAGTTCCCTTACTTGGAACTACCCTTAGACCTATGCTTCTTTTCCTCATGTATTCCTTTATTTGGATTACCCTTGACCCTGGACTTCTCGTCCCTCATGTATTCCCTTATTCGGGTAACCCTTTGCCCTACGCTTCTGACCACCCTTTGCCCTATGCTTCTTGTCCACATGTATTTCTTATTCGGACTACCCTTAGCCCTATGTACCTTGGTCCGTGCGCAGCCACGACACCTTATATAGATCTTTGCTCTCGCCCATAGATCCTTACCTTGATCTACCTTCACAATCCCTTGATACACCCACTTGGTGTTACCTTCATCTCTACGGTCGTTCCCCAAGGATCTCCTCTCTGTCTTAGCTAGTTCTTTATTGAATCTACGCTTCTTCGCCTCCTCGCTTGCCTGAGGTCTTGGCTGCCCTATCATAGACTCACCATGTTCTAGTCCCAACTCACTTGTCGCACTCATTTGGTGCCCCCTTTGCTTGAGTCATGAGCAGACGGACGATCTCGAAGATCTATGCTTGGCCCTATCTGGGTTAAGTGTAACACTACCTGTTACAGGAGAAGGAGGTGAAGGTGGAGGTGGAAGTTCAGGTGACGAAGCCCTTGGAGTAGAACCCATCTGTATATCAGAATCTTTATGAAAAGGGGATTGCCTTTGAGTCTTAGGCGTGGTAGGAGAAGGTTTATGATTGGATTGGGGTCGTTGTGGCTCCCATCTGTGGTATGGATCATGATCAGGCGGCAGATTACTGTGTGGTAAAAGTGGTATCGTTGTGAAAGGAGTGTCCTCGTTTCTATCAATGAATGAAGGTGACGGTGGATTAGACTGCTCATCCAGATTGTTTTTGTCTTCTTGTGTCAGGATTTCAATAGAGGAAGGTATGTCTTTCTCCATGTGACAATTAGGAAAAGATGATTCCAGAAATGTAGCATTAGTTGACGATACTAGTCGTCTTTGGATGGTGGACCAGAACCGGTATCCCTTTGTACCAGGTTCATATCCTATAAAAATCATTTCCTCAGCTTTGGGGGATAACTTGTTTGGTCTATTTTCTTTGTTGATGAAGACATAGGCTTTGCAGCTGAAGACTTTGAAGTATGAGATATCTGGTAGGCCTCCATTCCATTCGGAAATGGGTGTTTTCCATTTAAGGTGTTGCATGGTTTGTCTGTTATATATGTGTATAGCTGTCTCTAAGGTGTCTTGCCAGAAAGTTTGTGGCAAACAAGCATGAAGCTGCATAGCCTCAGCCTTCTCCAAAAGCATACAATTCCAATGCTCTGCTCGACCGTTTTGCTGTGGGGTTCACGGCACAGAAGTCTGGTGTTCAATCCCTTTAAAAGAGAGGAACGACTTCAGGCCTTGATTTATGTATTCCCCACCATGATCCGAACATATAGAGAGTAGAGTGACACCAGTTTGACGTTCTGTAAGAGCAACCAAGTCCGTAAGCACCTTCGTAGTGTTGGACTTCTTCTTCAGAAGAGTGATATAGCCATAGCCAGAATAGTCATCTAAAAAGGTCATAAACCATTTGTTATGATTGTGCGACAAAGTCGGCATTTCACAGAGGTTGGTGTGAACCAAAGCAAGAACACGAGATGCGTGCTTGTTCAACTCTGGAAAAGATCTCTGTGTTTTCTTCCCCAATTCACAACCCTTGCAGGGTGTGAAGGTATCCAGTATATGAAGAGATGTTGGTGCACCTCCACAAGCAGTGGGTATGTTACAGAGCACATTCTTGGAAGGGTGTCCAAAGTGACAATGCCACAGATCGGGTGAATCCAGATCCGTTAAGGAGTATAGGCTTGTATTTGATTGGATGATTGAAGTCGATCGGAACCAATGCAAGTTGTTGGTAGATAAGGCAGCTGCCACTATAACCAACACTCCTTTCTTGTCATAAATCTTGGTGTGCTTCTTGGATATATCACATTGGTAACCCCTTCGGGCTAGGGTGTTAACCAATAAAAGCCTATGGGAGGCATCTGGGATAAACCAGACATCTTGGAGCATAAGGAGGACTTGCGGGGTCCATCTAGAGCAGGACTAATTAGTACATCTCCAGGTCTGATCATCTTCATCTTCGTGCCGTTGGTGGTGGAAGCATAACATTCTTCCTCTTTCAAAGACATAAAGTCCTCACAAAAAGAAGTGATATGATGGGTTGATTCTGAATCAATCATCCAATGATCACAGTTGAATTTAGAGTGAATAGAAGACATGTTTGCCTCTGCAACGCAAACACAAGCAGGTGTCCCACTTGGATACCAATCCAAATCATAGTCACATTCATCATCTACAAAACCAGGATTGTGTTCAGTACCATTCCATACGTTTATGTCACGACTATCCAAGCCATGTTTCCAAGTACCATCAGGGTTTCTGCAGTTGTCTCTGTTGTACATTTTGTCAATGGGTGAAGCTTTCGCCTTCCCAGTGTTCCGCCGTTTAGGCTTTGAAGTTCCTTCCTCAGACAGAACTGATTGAGGAGGAATGGACACGAAAGGGAGTCTTGGAAGTGGATGCGTGAGGGATGATGGTAGTGTTGGAGCGAGTGTCCATGCCGTCATCCATGTCTAGGTTGGAAACCCAACCCGTGTGAATGATCATATCATCGTCATTGTCCTGTTGATAGTCATCAATAAGCATTAGCTTGGACTCATCATTGCCGATAAAATGTTCTCCAAGTTGTACTGTGTTGGAGTAAGCATTCTCATCATTGTCCTCATCACCTTCGAGAGTGTGAGCGTAGGCTTTGCCCTTTCCCTTGGTTGCAAAACCTTTCCTATGATTGTAGGCATCAGCCTTGCCTTTACCTTGTGGTTTGTTCACAGCCGAAGATTGTGCTGCAGGCCTCTTCTTGTTAGAAGGTCCTCTAGACAGTTTCCTGTGTAAAGCCCACCAATGATCGGTCGTGTGATCGGACTTGTGACAGTGACCACAAACAGGTGAGTTTGGGGCATTACAAATCGTGGAAATATGGTTAGTCTCAGCATGTGCCGGTGATTCAAATTCTTTGATCTGAGATGCGAGGGAAGTAGATGCACCACAATGGTGATGGGTGCTAGTGGCATTGTGAAGATTGGTCTCAGCCATAATCTTCTGAATGATGGTATCGACATTAAAGTCAGTGGTGGCTAGAGTTTGAACAAGCATGGATACATTGTGATCAAACGAGTGCAGTAACGCATTCAGTAAGATCATAGCCTGTAGGGAATCTGGAAGTACCAGTCCCATGAACGTGGAGTATTGCAGGATGGTCACAAGATCAGAGATCTGTGAAGGGATGTCTTGGTTCTCCTTGAACCGGTAGCGAATAGATTCTTGAAACGCCCAAAATTGTCCTGCAACTCCCAATGGCTGATAAAGTGAGGCCAGTTTGTCCCAGAATGACTTAGTGAGGGATGGGTTTGTGACTGTGCCTACTGCAACATATGCGTGCTTTTGATGAACTTTCATATGGACCTGAACATAGATGGCCATGAGCGCTTGTGCTTGCTGATCATTCATAATCCAGGTAGCGTGGCCAGCAGCATCAGTCTGAGCTGAGTACAGAGAAGTACCAGCGACAATGTCCCACCATGTTGCTACAGTGAGGACATCTCGAAGCTCTATTGCCCATTGGAAATAGTTGGCCGATCCAGTTAGCTTCTGGATCTTGGAAGTGATGGATGAATCGATCGTGATTGCACCAGACATCTTCTAGTGATTTCTCAGGGCTGCGATAACTCAAACAACACCCTTTGATATCAGAGGTCTAGAAGGAAAGCGGCTAATGAGAAAAGAAAGATGTCATCAGCATGTGATAAGACCAGTGGAGATGGAGAGAAATTAGATGTAGCCATCCCATCTGAATTCATTCCTGTGTCACCCCAATCTAGAGTAAGTCCGTATTGGTGCATTAAGTTGGAGCTGCCAGAATCCTGGTTGAACCAATAAGATGTAGCTGTCTATTGAGTGGTGGTGGCAGTAGCCGGTAAAGCAGTAGCAGCACCCTCATTATTCCCTGAAGGACCATCTGAAAAATCCTTTTGAATAAGAGAAGACATCTTCAATTTCATCACAATCTTGGTACCACTTGGGTAACAGTAATGAAGCATGTGCTTCAAAATCGAGGAAATGAAGGAAAGGGAAATAATGGTAATTGGCAATAAACATGTCGTCCTCATCAGAAAAGGAGACCAAAGATTGGTCAACTTGTATGTTCTTGATGGTGTGTGAAAGGTAAGGTGAAACAAACCAATAAGATGAGAGATCTATCATAAGAAACGAGACAGTGGCCAATTTGAGTCACATAGGAAGTTTAAACATTCCATCAACAAGAGGTGCTCTGCATACCAACCGCCTAACCACACCGGGACAGGCCAATACTTCATTGGCTGCTCTAGAAAGTTGTCGTACATTTTCATCATGTGGGCCTTGTAAGTGGGCCATTCTTCTCTCTTCTTGTCAAAGTGATCTTGCTCTTCTGCATTCAAGTTCATGATGAATCTTGTCAATGATCTGTTGATACCTCAGGATAGTAAAAGTGACATGGTTAAGTTCGCCTCTGAGGAGATCTATCTCACCAACAAAGCAAGCGAGTAATCGACAGTGATGAAGAGCAGTGAAGTGGAATCACTGACAAGTATTCAGTATCTGTAAAAAGAAAATCCCAGAAACCAGACAAAAACCAAAGGTCTTGCAATCCTTGATCCATTAGATGAAAGGAATGATATCTTCCTCTCGTATCAGAACATCTTCAATAGGTTTGGTGATAAGGACAATAAAAAATGCGACAGAAATAGGCATGTTCCAGCCTATGCTTTGCAATGTCCAAATCAGGGTATTGAAGTTGAAGGCATCTACCAATTTCAGCCTGATCAACCGAAAGGCGTTGCAAAGTGTGTCCATGACACTCCTCAATCTCAGCAGCTTCTCTAGCTCTGAGAACGGTAGCTTGCTCTTGACTGACAGCTTGACTAGTGTCATAGAGAGCAGTGCCGATATGGTCTATAGTGGTGTTAAGGGATTGGAGGGATGGTCTGGTGAATTTCTTGACTGAATAGAAGTGGCTGTTGTTCTTGGCTTGTTTCTTTCCCATATTGATGGAAATAGAATGATAAAAGCAATAAGAACGATGTAGAGAGTTGAATGATGTATGACGATAGGAATAGGGAAGGACAGGGAGGAAAGACATCATCTCCCAGGAAAGATTCGATGGTATTGCATTGCTTGACAACAAGGAGGTTGAATCTACAAACCTTGGGCTGCGATAACTCTAACAACACCCAAAGGTTGTATTAGATCAATGCTTGTGTTCAAAGGCAATTAATTGCAATAAAGAAGCTCCAAGGGAATATAGCTGTGGTGTGAAGACAAAAGTCACCACACTTGATACACACTCAGTTAAGAGGTATAGTCCCAAGGCATGTGATCCAAAGAAGGACCAAGTGACCAGCACTCTCTGCTATCAATGAGGGGAGGAACAGCATCATCACAGACGGACGTCCTAATTGTTATCAGCTGACAGACGATTGGTGATTCCCCTACAAAGATGTAGCAGGGCTCATAACCTTTCAAAAGAGCACAAGTTCTCAAAGATGTGCAGGGATGGTGATAGGAAGTAATGCAAAGGCTCAGTTCTGTGTGGAGACTTACACAGATGAGAGTGTTGCCTAGTCGGTATAATGGAGTGCTTGAAGTGAGTGTTGTAGAGCACTAGGGAGCAAGGTCTTGGAGATGGGACTGAGCTTAGAGTGAAGAAGGTATGAAACCAGCTTCTAGTAAAGACTTGAAGTAAAGAACTTAGATTGAAAGGGTCCTAATGACCCAGTATTTATACCTAAGGGTATAGTGCACAGACCATGCTGTGTCTGACGAGTATAGTAACTATAGTACTATAAAGGGAAGTGCCCATAGCCCTATGATAAGAGGGCAAATTGCTATTGGTGGAACCTATAGTATCACTGACAGCTATAGTACGTCCTGTTGTTATCAGCTGACAGATGGAGGACGAACCCTGAACCCTAGGGTAGAGGGTTATGACATCATAGATAAGAGATAAGAAACCCTATAACCCAGGGTGAGGGGTATGATGTCATGTTCTAGACTTGATGACTAAGCAAGGTCTAGAACCTCAATAACGAATATGAACAGGAAACTGAGAGAAGGTTTAAGGTTTGATCATAAAAGACCATATGAAGAATAAGGTTCTGGAAATGAAATCCAAAGGTGAAAACCATATATCTTCAATACACATCACACGTGCTGAGGGGGCAGGCACACGTTTCGGCCAGCGTGGCTGTTCTGCATCAGAACAAGGCATATCCGGTGGCGGTTTAGTGAACAATCAGATTGGTAAGTAAGATGAAACCTTAAAATTTATATCAACATACTTTTTATAGGAAATCGGATTTTGCCAGGCAAGGATTCGGGGCTTCTGGGGCTTTGACGGTTTGGCCTGGCCTGGCCTCGGCTTCTCAAAACAATGGGCTGGGCCGTCTTAGGGGCTTGGGTGGGGCTCATGGCTTGGCTTGGCCTGGCCTGAGAGGGCTTGGCTTAACTGGCTTCCTGGCTTCAGGCCGGGCCGGCACAGCACTAGGTGTGGGTGTGGGTTAGCTTTCCAGACACCCATATCTACACCCACACCCACAATGTGGGTGTCTCATACCCACCTGCCACACCCATGGTGGCTATGCAATATCAGCTCCATACATGGAATAGCTCTGTACCTATCACAGCCTGGCCTGCCTGAACAACAACTCTGGAAATGTAACTCTAAAATTTTACTCTACTGCCATTGGAGGAATTTTTTGTTTTACAGCCACTACATAGAAGAGCACAACACGAAGCATGGAAGCCAATCCCACTCTGAACCCTCCAAAACGACTTCCTAAGCCTCCTGTTAAAGTCTGGACGTCCGAAGGTCCAGAGTTAGGCAGAGCAATGCCAGTTCTATGTTACAGGCTAACATAAGCAAGTGCCATGCACTAGGATTACAGCGTAATCAAGGACAATTTTCATTTTTTTTATCGTCCTTATGCTTCACTTCTCTTATCTATTCCTTTCAGA
>JBBPRS010000407.1:0-16764 GCA_038093155.1 Boletus huronensis
TATCTAATCATACCTTAGACCCATGGAGCGTTATCAACTCCACTATGGCTCATATCAATGATCTAGACGATCTTGATCTTTTATCTCTGCTATCTTATCTAATCTTTTAGACTTAGACATTTTCCTTCTTATAGATCTTAGATCAGATCTTTATGCTTCTGTTCCTAGATCAGATCTGTGATCTGATCACCAAGGCTATGTCTTTTCTTCTTTTTCACAAATCACCTTATGTTTTCCTCATGCCTTGCTTCCATTCCATCATAGCACTTGATGTGCATGTATTTAATCTCCTTCTCACAGCCTTATGGCTATGTATGCTTCCCTTCCATTCTTGATCCATGCCTTTCCCTAGTGTATTTAATTAGCTGCCACAGATCCAGATCTAAAGTAGATCAGATCTGCCTCATGTATTTCATTTAGTATGAATATATAAACCCAAGAGCCTAGCACTGGAGTCCCCAGTCTAGTTCTCTTTGGATACTTCCTCTAAAGAGATCCACTCCGTCCTCTCCCCTCAGTTCACCAAGGGCTAGTCCCCTTGCTATCCCCAGTCTTAGTTAGGTGTTGGTTTGGTTTGCCCTAGGCTTAGATCAGCCCTTTGGAGCCATTTCACTTTTCCCCTTCTACCCCTCCCGCGAGCTCCTTGACCACCCCGATAACCCATCATTCCACCGCTAAGACTCCCCTGGACCCAGCCATTGTTTATCCTCACTCCCCCATGGCCACATTATCCCTTAGCCATGTCATCCCTGTCCACGTCACCTCATGGACATGTCACCCTTGGCCGCATCATCCTTTGGCCACATCACCCTAGTTGCATCACTCCTTGTACCCTTTGCCCACAGGCTATGCATGGTTCTCTTCTAATTCCCCTTCGCCCATGTAAGCCTTCCTCTTCAGTCTTTCATCTCTGTGGTCTCTCGATCCCGATCCTTTCCTCTTACGTCTTGTAACCATACTTGTCCTTGCCCTCTGCCCTTGCCCTTGACCCTCAGATCCCCCCTCTGCCCCGGTGGCAGTGTTACCTTAGTCTATATAAACCCCTGCCCCCTCCTCTCCAATTCCCTAGCTTAGTCTTACTCGATTCTCCCTACAACTTCCCGCTCCCAGTACTAAGCCCCAAGCATACTTGTTGTACTACACTTGGAATCCTATACCTCTGCTTCCCTCTCTAAGTCCCTGTCCTACTTCTGAGTGGATGCTGAATACGACCATCATCTCGACCTTCGTCTTCCACTTGTCCTTGTTACGATTACTGTTGAGCACATGATCTAACCTGTTTCTTTTTCTTCCTTGCCTTGCCCTCAACTCCCCCGCGACCCTCCCACACCCCTCCCGTCCTCAATCCTACCCCCTAATCCTTGATAAACTAGTTGGTATTCCCCTCCTTCAAACCCTCCTTGAACCGCGCACTCCCTCTGTCGTGTCCTCATTGTCTAGCCACATCACTGTCTAGTCACATCGTCTCTTCCCTGCCATGTCACCGTGTCACCACCTCAAGGCTAGTCCTCGGATCTCTCCATCTTCCCCTTTCATCCTATGCTTTCCTGCCATGTGTTTAACTCATAGACATTCATCTCCATCCCTTCTTGTCCACGTGAGTTCCCTTATCTGGAACTACTCTTAGACCTATGCTTCTTTTCCTCGTGTATTCCTCATTTGGACTACCCTTTGCCCTGTTTTTCTTAACCTCGTGTATTCCTCATTCGGACTACCCTTTGCCCTGTGCTTCTCGTCCACATGTATTCCTTATTCAAACTGCCCTTCGCCCTACACTTCTTGACCTCATGTATTCTGTATTCGGACTACCCTCAGCCCTATGTACCTTGGTCCGTGTGCAGCCACGACACCTATTTAGGTCCCCTTCCCCACTCTTAGGTCCTTATCTTGATCTACCTTCATCTCTACAGTCGTACCCCAAGGATCTCCTCCCTGTCTTAGCTAGTTCTTCATTGAATCTATGCTCCTTCATCTCCTTGCTCACCTCAAGGTCTTGGCTGTCTCATCATGAACTCATCATGTCCTACTCATTACTCACTTGTTGCACCCAATCGGTGCTCCCTTCGCTCAAGTCATGAGCAGATGGACAACCTCGAAGGTCTATGCTCAGCCCTATCTGGGTTAAGCGTAACAGTCCTTGCCCTCGAACTTGTCTTCGAGCTAGTATTCAACGCTTGAAGCTCAGCTATCAACCGTTCTCTAGTCTCTGCAAGCTAGCAGATCAGTGCTCCTCGTTCTTGTTCTTTTGTTATCGAGTCTACGCTCATCCCTACCAGGGTCGATCATAACAAAAGACTAAGCTCTTCTTTTAAGACTACCTTTGCTGTAGTTCTTCCCTCGACAACCATGACCACCAGAACATCCCCCGTTGTCCGTCTTCCTCATCCCACCATCCTGCCCAAGGCCCAAACTCTCCGTTGCCCCACTCCCTCCTCCTCCCACCCCTCCCTTCCCCCTAAACTGCAACTGACTTGCATAAGTATACCTAGACTTACGCCAGAAGAACGCGCCAGGTGCATCAGGCTACGACTTTGCTTTCGATGTCGACTACCCAGACATTCAAGGAACTGCTGTCCAAAGAACTCCCGCTCCCCAAGCCCTTCCACTCGCCCTACCAAGAAAGCCATTCCCACTCCCATCTCACTAGCGTCCTGCAACTCCTTTGCCCCACTATTCCCTCTTATGGAACAAACTAGCGACGACACCCTCCCCCCACCAACCCCAGTACCCCAAAAGAAAACAATGATACCTTTCCCTCAACCAACCCCAACACCCCAGAAAACTATGCCTATGCAAAGACCACCCCTGAAGTCACCCTTCCCAATGACCCCTCAGAGCCTTTGACCAACACAGAGACCCCCCCTCCCATCAAACCCCAAAGCATTCTTCCTACCAAAGACCTCCCCTACTCCTCCTCCATGGTCACCACAACTCTCCCCCATACAAGAAGACCCCCCAAGCCCTCACTCCAACCTTGATCAGAACATGACCCCACTGTCCCTGACGGAAGAAGAAATCCCCAAACTTGTCTATTGCCCTGACAATGACGAAGAAATGGCTCATCCTAAAGGAGACATCAACATGGACCACCCAAACTATGATGGATCTGAGAAAGACACCGACTTTAGCTCCAACAATTACTCTGCCATCTCCAACAGTAAAGTTACCATTTGTGGAGACCTCCTCTCGGACCGCTCCCTCTAGATCCCAGTCCAAATTGTCATCCCCTCTGATAACCTCCCAGTTCTCGACACCATTGCCCTCGTCGATAGTGGGGCAGACATCTGCTGCATCGTCAAAGACTTTGCCAGAAGGGAAAAACTTCCCCTCCAGAAACTCAAGAAACTGATGAAGGCCCACAACACCAACCATTCCCAGAACAAAGGCGGCTTTATCACCCACTCCTGCACTCTCTTCATCACCTTCAAAGGAGTGGTTATGAAAACAACCTTCCATGTCATGGCCACTGGACAGACAAACCTCATCCTCAGTAACCCCTGGCTAAAGAAAGCCAATCCCGTCATCAACTGGGAAACCCAGGCTGTCACCCTCCTTGAATCCCTCAACCAATCCCCCGAACTCTTCGCAATCCACCTCCGAGAATACAAATGACATGGATCATTCTACCATTCCCCCTCCAAAGATCCCCTAGCCCAACACGTCAATGTCACTACTGTCGACTACCACCTCAACACCTTTCTTGGACAAGAGGAAGAATCCTGATACACTCCAGAGCGCTCGACAACAGCGTAATCCGCCAAGTAATCCGAGCTGGTTCCCGGTTCCTCAGACCATCCCCAGTTATCTCACAACTCACCACCTCCACTGAACTCGCTGCTGCAGCCGAGAAGGCTAAAGCCAAACCAGTCCTACCCCCCGAATACTCCCACTTTGCACCCATCTTCTCAAAGGAAGCTTCTGACCACATTCCCCCTTCCCAGTCTTATGACCATGAAATTAACCTCAATGAATCCTTCGTCCCAAAAGTAGGGAAAATCTACCTCTTATCCCCAGATGAACAGAAAGCCACCGAGGACTTCATTGATGAGAACCTCAGCTGTGGAAAGATCCACCCTTCAAACTCCCCCCAAGCCACCTCCTTCTTCTTTGTTAAGAAGAAGGACGGAAAACTCCAACCCTGCCAAGACTATAGGTATTTAAATGAACACACTGTTTGAGATGCCTACCCCCTCCCTCTTGTCTCTGACCTCATCGACAAGCTCCAAGGAGCCAAACTCTTCACCAAGTTTGATGTCTGATGGGGCTACAACAATGTCTGAATCAAAGATGGACACCAATGGAAAGCCACCTTCATCACTCACAAGGGACTCTTTGAGCCAACGATGATGTTCTTCAGTCTCTGCAACTCCCCCGCCACCTTCCAACATTTCATGAACAACTCCTTCTGCGATATGATTGCTGAAGGATGGCTCGTCATCTATATGGACGACCTCCTGATTTATTCCCCTGACAAAACCACGCACACTGAAAGGACCAAACATGTGCTCCAATGTATGATGGACTTAGACCTCCATCTTAAACTTGACAAATGTGCCTTCACTACCCCAGAGATAGAATACCTCAGCATGATTGTTAAACCCAGTCAACTCGCCATGGATCCCATTAAACTCAAAGGGATCGCCGAATGGCTCACCCCCGCCAAAGTCAAGGATGTCCGCTCCTTCCTCAGTTTCACCAACTTCTACAGGCGATTCATCCCTGACTATTCCTCCATTGCCCACCCTCTTATTGACACCACCAAAAAAAACCTCTCCTGGGACTGGACTCCCACTTGCCAAAATACCTTTTACCTCCTGAAGCAGACCTTCCTCTCAAAACCTGTCCTCATCCTTCCTGACATCTCCAAACCTTTCACCATCACCACCAACACCTCCAAATACGCCTCTGGTGCCATCCTCCTCCAAATCGACTCCAATGACGATTGGCACCCTTGCTCCTATCTCTCCAAATCGTTCTCCCCTGCAGAGAGGAATTATGACATCTGTTAAAGTCCAGATGTCTGAAGGTCCAGAGTTAGGCGAAGCAATACCGGTTCTATGTGTACCAGAGCTCAGCTGTTGCCTAAGAGGGTGAGAACAACTATCATTTACCTATGTGTACCGGAGCTACAGTACATTAGTGTCAAAGTAAATGATCCATAGTAAAGGGGGCTCACCTCAGCTATTGCCTAAGAGGGCGAGAACAACTGAGGTGTCCAGAAGTTTGGGAGGGAGTTTATATACTCTAGGGTAAAGACTAACTCGTACCTTAATAAATATCAGGAAAGAGAGAGAAAAGGAAACAGTACAGTAATGGTGATAGGTGACTAGCCGTAACGCGGAGTCATACCATAAAGGTCAGCACTCTGGAGTTTAACTCCTAACATCTGGAGCGATAATGAAATCTCCGGAGCTCTGGAGATTTAGCATACCTTCCAGAGTTCATTGTATCTTGTCAACATCTATGACCGAGAACTCCTCACTGTCATCCGCACCCTCAAATCCTGGAGGCAGTACCTCCATGGATCCCCCTTCCCCATCCAGGTCTTCACTGACCACAAGAACCTCACTTACTTCCACCAACCCCAGACCCTCAACCACCGCCAAGTCTGGTGGCTGCTTGACCTAGCTGACTTCAATCTTAAGATGATCCACATCCCTGGGAAACTCCTCGCTGGCCCCAATGCCCTCTCTCACCATCCAGACCTCCTCCCCGAGAATGACATCAACAACGACGACGTCACCCTCCTCCCCCCTCCCTTTTTGTCAATGTCATCGACACCACCCTCGCTGACACTATCTCTGCTGCCTCCTCCAGTGACCCCCTCATCCTCAATGCAGAACATGCAAATGACATCCTAGCCCCCCTCTGCTCCCGCCTTGCTGACTGGCAGGTCAACAACGGCATCCTCATTTATAAAGGGAGGGTGTTTGTTCCTGACGCCCCTGGCCTCCGCAAACAGACCCTCCACTGTTGCCATGACTATGAATCCACCAGTCATCCTAGCTATCTCAAGACCCAGCAACTCGTTGCCACTAAACTCTGGTGGCCTGGCCTCACCTCCTTTGTTAGGAAGTACGTTGAGGGCTGCACCGCATGCCAGCAAAACAAGACCAATACCCACCCCACTATCCCCCCACTCACCCCATCTAATCCACCACCTCCCACCCTTTCCAACAGATCTCATGTGATCTCATTATGGATTTTCCCTTTTTGAATGGCTTTGATACCTTGTTGGTCGTGGTCAACCACAGGCTTACAAAGGGGATAATTCTCTGTCCAACTAAAAAAACCATCACCGCCGAAGGGGTTGCCACCCTCTTTTTCCACAAAGTCTACAAACACTTTGGACTTTATAATAAAATCATCTCTGACCGAGGTCCCCAATTCGCCTCTGCCTTTGCCAAAGAACTCGGAAAACTCTTGCACTACAACCTTGCCCTCTCCACTGCCTACCACCCGCAGACCGACAGGAAACCAAATGAGTCAACCAAGAAGTTGAAACCTACCTAAGGATCTTCTATGGTAACTCCCCCACCACCTGGGCCGACTTCATCACCCACACCAAATTCGCCCACAATCACCACCCTCACTCCATCACCTTCCAATCTCCATTCTTCCTCATGATGGAATTTGAACCCCGTGCCCTCCCCTCAGTCCCCACTTCCTCCAACATCCCTGCCATAGAATCTTGCCTCAAAAACCTAACCACCACCTGAGACGAAGCCCTTGCCTCCCATGAACTCACTCAACAAGTCATGTCCACTAGAACTCGTCAACACTTCACTCCTTTCAAGAAAGGCAACAAAGTCTGGCTTGAAGCCAGAAACCCAAAGCAATCTGTAGTCAACCCAAAGTTCGCCCCCAAATACCCTCTCCCCAATCACCTATCAACTCCGTATTCCCCAGACCTGGAAGATCCACCACACCTTCCATGTGTCCCTCCTCACCCCCTACAAAGAAAACGATGTTCACGGTCATAACTTCCCCACCCCTCCTCCTGATCTCGTTAACAGAGAAGAAGAATATAAGGTCGATGTTATGATTCATTGGTACCCCCCCATCTTTTCCCCTTCTACCCCTCCTTCGAGCTCCTTGACCGCCCCAATGACCCATCATCCCATCGCTAAGACTCCCTTAGATCCAGCCATCGTTTATCCTCTTATTCCCCATGGCCATGTCTCCCCCTTAGCCATGTCATCCTTGTCCACGTCAGCCCCTGGCCACATCATCCTTTGGCCACGTCACCCTAGCTGTGTCATCCCTTGTACCCTTTGCCCACAGGCTATGCATGATTCTCTTCGAATTCCCCTTCGCCCATATAAGCCTTCCTCCTTAGTCTTTCATCTCCGTGATCTCTCGATCCCGATCCTTTCCCCTTATGTCTTGATTACCTTACTTGTCCTCACCCTCTGCCCTATGCCCTTAACCCTTCATTCCCCTCTGCCCAGGTGGCAGTGCTTACTATAGTCTATATAAACCCCATCTCCTCCTTCCTAATTTCCTAGTTTAGTCTTACTCAATTCTCCCTACGACCTCCCGCTCCCCGTACTAAGCCCCAAGGGTACTTGTTGTACTTCACTTGGAATCCTATACCTCTGCTTCCCTCTCTAAGTCTCTGTCCTACTTCCGAGTGGACACTGAATACAACTGTCATCTCGACCTTCGTCTTCTACTTGAACCTTCATCCTCAGACTTGTTCTTGAGCCAGTACTCAATGCTTGAAGCTCAGCTCTCAATCATCCTCTAGTCTCCACACGTCAGCAGATTAGTATATGCATACACTAAAGGAACTTCTTTAAGTGTATAACTCTAGTTCTCTATCCTTGACTTTTGTTATCGAGTCTATGCTTATCCCTACCCGGGTCGATTGTAACACATTGAGTACAATAAACCATGGTTTACCCAAACTGCAAATGGTAAAGCTCCTATCTTAGGAGAGGGCATGGTCATTATTGACTGCCATAGATATCATGTGCAATTATTGCCTGTCATCTATATGCCCCATTGTAATCTCAAGCTCATTTCCATGGGCACAATTCTTAAAGATCGTTGTATTTCCATCACTGTGGGTCCAAACTGCATTGAGGTTTTTGACAAGTGCGCAAAATGCAAGCTCATGTCCTTCCATTCACATGGTATGGATATGATGTTCTGGCTGTGTGCACCTTCAATCAACCTGAATGCCTATCGAAGATATAAGGTTTTCACTTTTGGATTTCATTTCCAGAACCTTATTCTTCATATGGTCTTTGATGATCAAACCTTAAACCTTCTTTTCAGTTCCCTGTTCATATTCATTATTGAGGTTCTAGACCTTGCTTAGTCATCAAGTCTAGAACATGATGTTATATCCTTCACCCTGGTTATAGGGTTCCTTATCTCTTATCTATGATGTCATAACCCTCCACCCTAGGATTCAGGATTCCTCCTCCATCTGTCAGCTGATAACAACAGGAGGTACTATAGCTGTTAGTGATACTATAGGTTCTACCAATAGCAATTCACCCTCTTATCATAGGGCTATGGGTGAAATGCCACAAAGAGCTAACTGTCCTCAAGGCAAACCAACAACCAAACAAAGACTTAGAGAAGAAAAGAGACTTGAGTGAATCTCTATGGGGGAAATTCCCAAGGGAACTAGACTGAGGAAATCCTCGTCATAGTCTCTGGGTTTATATATGCATGGGTATGTATGTACATGTGTGCGCTAGATCTGATCTATGATGTAGGATCTAGGGCTAAGATGGTGATTAAATACCTGTGCTAGAATGGAAGCATAACATGAGGCATAAGCATGTATGATGGAATGGAAGAGAAGCATGAGCGGTAATGAAATATAGAAGAGAAGTCAACAGTGATTTCAGTGTGACTACTATAACCATAAGGAGATGGATCCAGATCTCAGATTGGATCGGGAAAAGGAAAAAAACAACCAAGTCTCTATGACTGTGGTGTTTGATCTAATCATATTTGATAAGATAAAATAAAGTGTCCCTCCACTGAGTGGATGTCATTTGCTAGGCCTTACCACCGAAGCTGCCTTTTTCTTAGAAGATAAATAAAAGTAAAATTGAGGGAAAATAGATAGACTTGTGGGAAAGATGATGTAACCTGTTATGACTGTAACAATGGGCACTTCCCTTTCTGGTACTTACCATACTCATCAGACACAGCATGGTCTGTGCACTATACCTTTAGGTATAAATACTGGGTCGTTAGGACCCTTTCAATCTAAGCTCTTTTCCACGAGTCTTCACTTCTGAGCTTGGTCTCTCCTCCAAGACCTCGCTCCCTTAGTACTCAATAGTACTTCAAGCCCTCTGTTACCATGACCAGGTTCCACTCTCGACTGTGTAAGTCTCCACATGGTCATTGAGCCTTTGCATCCACTTCCATTGTTATCTCTGCATTGTTTGGGATCATGCAATCTCGAAAGGTTATGAGCCCCGCTTCATTGAAGTAGGGATACACTTGTCTGTCAGCTGATAATGAGTAGAACATCCATTTGTGATGATGCTGTTCCTCCCTTCTTTAATAGTGGAGAGTGCTGGTTGCTTGGTCCTCCTTTGGATCACATGCCTTCTTGGGCTCTGCATTTCGCTCTATCTTGAGCATACCAACCTAGTGTTTGTCTTTGCACTATGATTGAGTGCAGATATTTGGATCATCATGCTTCTGACATAAGACAGATTGTGCTAATCTATCAAACTTCCTTATTTCACTGGGTTTTGCACTTGGAAACAGATATCCATTCTAATCCAGATAATTTGCAACCCGAGGTTCGTAGATCTAGACCTCTCACTTGTGACACACATGCACCCCATCAAAGATGTTCCTATCATCTCCCTCCTCCATATCGTCGACTTCCTTCTCAGCCACCTCAGCTACCTGAGTTACCTGGCTATCGCTATACTCCTCCAAACACTCTGGAGCTAGAACATGACGACCCTTATGTAATCCATCCTCCCACATATATCAATGATCATGTTGTTCAGTCAATTCAACCTACCCCATGTCGACCCATTCCAATGGCACCACCTCATGGCCCCAGTACCTTAGCACCTTCCACAACAATTGTACCATCCAGCTCCACTCAATGTGGAGATGATCACCATTCCAGATCAATCCAAGAACCCCCTTCTGTTACAATCGACCCGAATAGGGATAAGCATAGACTCGATAACAAAAGGCAAGGACGAAGAGTTACTGATCCGCTAACTTGCAGAGACTCGAGAACGGTTGATAGCTGAGCTTCAAGTGTTGAATACTAGCTCAAAGACAAGTTCGAGGACAAGGGCAAGTAGAAGACGAAGGTCGATGTGACAGTCATATTCAGCGTCCACTCAGAAGTAGGACGGGGACTTTAGAGAGGGAAGCGGGAGTATAGGATTCCAAGTGTAGTACAACAAGTATGCTTAGGGCTTAGTACTGAGAGTGGGGAGTCATAGGGAGAATTGAGTAAGACTAAGCTAAGGAATTAGGGAGGAAGGAGTAGGGGTTTATAGGGACTAGGGTAACACTGCCACCTAGGCAGAGGGGGGAACTAAGGGTTGAGGGCAAGGGCAGAGGGCGAAGACAAATATAGTAATGGAACGTAAGAGGAAATGGATCGGGATCGGGGGATCACGGAGATGAGAGATTAAAAAGGGAGGCTTACATGGGCGAAGGGGGAATTAGAAGAGAACCATGCATAGCCTGTGGGTGAAGGGTACAAAGGGTGACGTGGCTAGGGTGACGTGGCCAAAGGGTGATGTGGCCAGAGGATGATGTGTCCATAGGATGACATAGACAAGGATGATGCAGCTAAGAGATGACGCGGCCATGGGGATGCAAGGATAGGCGATGGTTTGGTCAAAGGGAGTCTTAGCAAGGGGACGGTGGGTCATCGGGGTGGTCAAGGAGCTTGCAGGAGGGGTAGAAGGGGAAAAGATAGGGGGGGTACCAACAAATTGTAACACCTTCTTTTCCTGGACCCTATGGTCTTACAGCATCACCTTCAGGAATTTCACAACCTGCTTGCAGAAGAAGACAGACTGGATGGTGAGATCATCATAATGGAAAACATGCCCTGCTTCTTCGTCCAACAAGACCTACCACTCCAGCCGGAGAACACGCTGGAAGCGAATCTGGTAGAGACAGTGAGGATGGCATACCCAGTCATAGTTGACTTGGAGGCCCACAGATACATGTTCCAAGGACCTAACTGGAACTACCGTGATGGCTACTGGCACCAAGAAACTTTCTCTTTTTCCTACTATGATGAACTCTCTGGATGTTTTTAGATGGTGCAGGTTTATCTCTTCCAGTCGACACCTACAAAACTACACCTTATACCCCAGTACACAACCTGGGTTGGGAGATAGTCAATCACAATTATCACCATTACACTCCCAATTTCCAACAGCTCATCAAATCCCTTGCTCCTAACATCACTTGGGGCAAATATATTATGCATATTGCTTGCAACACACCGGTTTCTTATGTCTTTCCCGACTTTGAAAACCGAGACGTAATTTATAGGGATGGGAATTACAGATATCCTACCATGGATGGAGCCATTGACAGAAATCTTTGGGATGTTCCCATCCAGAGGGCATGGAACAAGGCAACTGATGATCTTTGGTGCAGTACTTTTATCATCAATTGATTGAATGTTTGGCAGGATTACAAGAAGATTATTACTCAGCTCGATCATCTTCACTCTTCTTCATAGATCACTGATCAACGTTACCATTGACTGCTCACTCACTTTGTTGGTGAGATTGATCTCCTGAGAGGCAAACTTAACCGCATTGCTTTCACAATCCTGAGATATCAACAGATAATTGACAAGGTTCATCATGAACTTGAATGCAGAAGAGCAAGATCACTTTAACAAGAAGAGAGAAGGATGGCCTGCTTATGAAGCCCACATGATGAAAATGTACGATGTTACGATTGACCCAGATAGGGATGAATGTAGACTCAATAACAAAAATCGAAGATGAAGGAATACTAATCCACTGACTTGTGAAGACTTGAGGACGATTGAGAGCTGAGCTTCAAGTGTTGAGTGCTAGCTCGAAGACAAGTTCGAGGACAAGAGCTTTTAAAGTAGAAAACGAGGGTCGAGATGACAGTCATATTCAGCATCCACTTAGAAGTAGGACAGAGATATAGAGAGGGAAGCAGGAGTATAGGATTCCAAGTGAAGTACAACAAGTATGCTTGGGGCTTAGTACAGGGGGCGGGGAGTCATAGGGAGAATCGAGTAAGACTAAGCTGAGGAATCGGAGAGGAGGGGGCAGAGATTTATATAGACTAAGGTAATACTGCCGCTGGGGCAGAGGGGGGAACTGAGGGTTAAGGGCAAGGGCTAAGGGTGAGGATGAGTATGGTAGTTGAGATGTAAGGGGAAAGGATTGGGATCAAGAGATCATGGAAATGAAAGACTAAAGAGGAAGGCTTACATGGGCGAAGGGGAGTTAGAAGAGAACCATGCATAGCCTGTAGGCGAAGGGTACAAAGGGTGACGCGGCTGAGGTGACGTGGTCGAGGAATGACGTGGCCAGGGGATGACGTGGCCAAAGGGGTGATGTGGCCAAGGATGATGTGGCTAAGGGATGACATGGCCAAAGGGTGATGTAGCCAAGGATGACGTGGCTAAGGGGTAATGCAGATAGACAATGGTTTGGTCAAAGGAGGTCTTAGTGATGGTATAGTGGGTCGTCGAGGTGGTCAGGGAGCTCGCGGGGAAGGTAGAAGGGGAAAAGGTGGGGGGGTTACCAATGAATTGTAACATACAACAACTTTCTAGAGCAGCCGATGAAGTATTGGCCTGTCCCAGTGTGGTTAGGCAGTCAGTACACAGAGCACCTTGCATTTGATGGAACTTTTAAACTTCCTATGCGACTCAAATTGTCCACTGTCTCATGTCTTACAATAGATCTCTTGTCATATTGGTTTGTTTCACCTTACCTTTCACATACCATCAGACACATACAGGTTGACCAGTCTTTGGTCTCCTTTTCTGATGAGGACGATAAGTTTGTTGCCAATTACCATTATTTCCCTTTCCTTCATTTCCTCGATTTTGAACCACATGCTTCATTGCCATTACCCAACTGGTACCAAGATCGTGATGAAATTGAAGATGTCTTCTCTTATTCGAAGGATTTTTTGAATGGTCCTTTAGGGAATAATAAGGGTGCTGCTACTGCTCTACCAGACACTGCCACCACCACTCAACAAACGGCTACATCTTGTTGGTTCAACCAGGATTCTGGCAGCTCCAACTCAATGCACCAATACAAACTTACTCTAGATTGGGGCAATACAGGAATGAATTCAGATGGGATGGCTATGTCTAATTTTTCTCCATCTCCACTGGTCTTATCACATGCTGACAACATCTTTATTTTCTCATTAGCCACTTTCCTTCTAGACCTTTAATATCAAAGGGTGTTGTTTGAGTTATCGCAGCCCTGAGAAATCACTAGAAGATATCTGGTGCAATCAAGATCGATTCATCAATCACTTCCCAGATCCAGAAGCTAACTGGATCAGCCAACTAGTTCCAATAGGCAATAGAGCTTCAAGATGTCCTCACCATTGCTACTTGGTGGGACATTGTCACTGGTACCTCTTTGTACTCAGCTCAGACTGATGCTATTGGCCATACTACCTGGATTCAGAATGATCGGCAAGCACAGGCGCTCATGGCCATTTATGTTCAGGTCCATATGAAAGTTCATCAAAAGCATGCATACGTTGCAGTAGGTGCAGTAACAAATCTGTCCCTTGCTAAGTCATTCTGGGACAAACTCACCTCACTTTATCAGCCACAAGGAGTTGAAGGACAATTTGAGGCATTTCAAGAAAGCATTCGCTACTGGTTCAAGGAGAACTGAGACATCCCTTCACAGATCTCTGATCTTGTGACCATCCTGCAATACTCCATGTCCATGGGACTGGTACTTCCAGATTCCCTACAGGCTATGATCTTACTGAATGTGTTACCACACTCATTCAATCACAATGTATCCATGCTCATTCAAACTCTAGGTGCTATTGACTTTAATGTCAATACCATCATCAAGAAGATTATGGCTGAGACCAATCTTCGCAATGCCACTGGCACCCATCACCATTGTGGTGCTTCTACTTCCCTTGCATCTTGGATCAAAGGATTTGAACCACTGGCTCACACCGAGACCAACCATACTTCCACAATTCATTATGCCCCCTGAAATGGCTCTGAAGGGCTGACTAAGCCAAGGGCAAACCAAACCAATGCCTAAACTGAGACTAGGGACTAGCAAGGGGACTAACCCTTGATAATTGAGAGGAGAAATTGAATGGATCTCAATGTAGGGAAATATCCAAGGAGAACTAGACTGGGGATCCAGTGCTAGGCTCCTTGGGTTTATATATTCATACTAAATTAAGTACATGAGGCAGATCTGATCAACTTTTAGATCTAGATCTGTGGCAGCTAATTAAATATACTAGGCTGAAGCATGGATCAGGAATGGGAAAGAAGCATACATAGCCATAGGGCTGTGAGATGGAGATTAAATACATGCACATCAAGTGCTGTGATGGAATGGAAGCAGGGCATGAGGAAAACATAAGGTAATTGTGAAAAGGAAGAAAGACATAGCCTTGGTGATCAGATCACAGATCTGATCTAGGAACATATGGCATGAAGATCTGATCTAAGATCTAGAGAAGGAAAACAACTAAGTCTAAAAGATAAGATAAAAGATAAGATCAGGATCGTCTAGATCACTGATATGAGCCATAGTGGAGTTGATAGTGCTCCAGGTGATTAAGATATGATTAGATAAGGGAAAAAGATAAAAGATAGTGTCCCTTGTATGGTTATGAGCACTGGGCCTTACAGAGTTAACTGCCCTTTTCTGAGAAGAATAAGATAAAAGTGTTCTAAGAGTGAAAGATAAGAAAAGAGAATCATAAGGGCAATAAAAATGAACATTATCCCTTGATTACCCAGTAATTCTAGTGTGTAGCACTTGCTTATGTTAGCCTGTAACTGTTAAGCAGCTGGAATCTCACAACTGGAGTCCACTGTCAGAAACTATATTTGAAATAATGTAAGGTATGAGATACCTGGAGTCCACTGTCAGAAAGTGAGGAAAACGAAGACAGTGGACTCCGGCGACTGTAGGAGCGAACAAGAAACACACAACAACAATGCGCCACATTGTGGCACAGCAAACCAAGTAAGAATGACTGCACAAGGGTGCGCAATCACAGAATCTAACACTCCCCCCTGATTGCGCAACTCTAGCTCCCCCCAGCTGGTGCAAGACCCAGCATTAGGCAGAAATGCTGCACCTTCACTCGAGCCAATGCTTTGGTGAGGAGATCAGCAGGCATATCAGCAGTGGGGATGAAAGAGGGCTTAATGTCGCCTTTATCCACCACATCTCTCAGCCAAAACCAGCGCAAATCCAACTGCTTCATCCTACCATGGTGTTCTGGGTGTTTGGTGACCTGGATCACAGACTGATTGTCCATGTGCAATGTAGATGGGCCAGTTAGCTTGAAACCAAGTTCTTGGAGGAGTTGGCGCATCCAGACAATCTCCTTGCCTGCCTCGCAAGCAGCAATGTACTCTGCTTCAGTGGTGGACAAAGCAACAATGGGCTGGCGCTTGGATATCCAGGAAACTACACCAGTGCCAATTTTGATGACATATGCACCAGTAGAACGACCAAAGTCTTTATAACCACCATGGCTGGCATCAAAATAGACTGTGAAAAGCTCAGAAGTCGAAGGATCAGGAGAGTAGGTGATACCAAGGTCGACTATGCCCTTGATGTAGCAGAATAGGTGCTTGACAGCATTCCAATGGGCTACACCAGGATCTGAGGTGAAGGAGGCGAGCTGGCCAACTGCATAGGTGATGTCAGAACAGGACAAATACTGCAGAGAGCCTATTGTGCCACTGTAGTCAACAGAACGCATGACATCGCAGTCCTTAGTCGTCTTGGGGCTCTGTTCATGAGACAGAGAGAGTCCAGGGTCCATGGGAGTGGCAACAGGCTTGCAATCAGCCATGTTGAAGTGAGCGAGCATGTCGAGGCAGTACTGGGGCTGGGAGATAGTGAGAGAATGTTTGGGGTGATTGCGATCGATTTTGATGCCCAGGATCTCTGTGGTGGGCCCAAGATCACGCAGCTTGAAGTGGTTACCCAAATCAGCAATCGCCTGCTTTATTGCATCGAGAGACTTGGATGCAAAGTCATGTTGTTGACAAACACAGGCAGCATGATCTAGACATCACCTTTGGCATAGATGTAGACAGCTGTGTCGGAATAGGTTTGCTTGTAGCCCAAGGACTGGAGAGTGGAGTGCAGCTTGTGATGCCAGTGATTTCCACCTTGCTTGGTGCCATAGAGCGCCTTCTTCAGCAAACAAACGAACACCTTGGAATCACCTTGTGCAAACCCCTCTGGCTGCTCCATATAGACATTGCAATCGATCTCGCCATTGAGATATGCATGTGAGATGTCGACAGATCAGAGATGGAGGTCATGGAGCGCTGCAAGGGCTAACACGACTTGGAGAGTGGAAAGGCGAACAGTGGGCGCAAAAACATCCAGGTATTTGAATCCTGGACACTGAGAGAAGCCCTGGGTGACAACACGGCCTTTGTATCGCTCAAACGAGCCATCAGCGTGGTACTTCTTGGTAAACACCCATCTAGATCCAATGACTGGCCTGTCCTTGGGTCTGGGTACCAGGGACCATGTC
>JBBPRS010000408.1:0-16717 GCA_038093155.1 Boletus huronensis
GGATCCACTCCGTCTTCTCCCCTCAGTTCACCAAGGGCTAGTCCCCTTGCTATTCCCAATCTTAGTTAGGTGTTGGTTTGGTTTGCCCTAGGCTTAGATCAGCCCTTTGGAGCCATTTCAACCTCTGATATCAAAGGGTGTTGTTTGAGTTATCACAGCCCTGAGAAATCACTAGAAGATGTCTGGCGCAATCAAGATCGATTCATCTATCACTTCCAAGATCCAGAAGCTAACTGGATCAGCCAATTATTTCCAATGGACAATAGAGCTTCGAGATGTCCTCACTGTGGCGACATGGTGGGACATTGTCGCTGGTACTTCTCTGTACTCAGCTCAGACCGACACTGCTGGCCGCACTACCTGGATTACAAATGATCAGCAAGCACAAGCGCTCATGGCCGTCTATGTTCAGGTCCATATGAAAGTTCATCAAAAGCACACATACATTGCAGTAGGCAAAGTCACAAACCCGTCCCTCGCTAAGTTGTTTTGGGACAAACTGGCCTCACTTTATCAGCCATCAGGAGTTGCAGGACAATTTTGGGTGTTTCAAGAAAGTATTTGCTACCGGTTCAAGAAGAACCGAGACATTCCTTCACAGATCTCTGATCTTGTGACCATCCTGCAATATTCTGCATCTACGGGACTGGTACTTCCAGTTTCCCTACAAGCTATGATCCCACTGAATGTGTTACCGCACTCATTCAATCACAATGTATTCATGCTTGTTCAAACTCTAGCCGCTACCAACTTTAATGTTGACACCATCATTCAGAAGATTATGGCTAAGACCAATCTTCGCAATGCCACTGGCACCCATCACCATTGTGGCACATCTACTTCCCTCACATCTCAGATCGAAGGATTCAAACCACCGGCTCATGCCGAGACCAACCGTACCTCCACGATTCGTAACACCCTGAACTCACCTGTTTGTGGTCACTGTCACAAGTCCGGTCACACAACCGATCGTTGCTGGGCTTTACATGGGAAACCGTCTAGAGGACCTTCTAACAAGAAGAGGCCTGCTGCACGATCTTCAGCTGTGAACAAACCACAGGGTAAGGGCAAGGCTGATGCCTACAATCATAGGAAAGGTTTTGTGACCAAGGGAAAGGGCAAAGCCTGCGCTCACACTTTTGAAGGTGATGAGGATGATGATGAGAATGCTTACTCCAACACAGTATGGCTTGGAGAACATTTTATCAGCAATGATGAGTCCAAGCTAATGCTTATTGATGACTATCAACAGGACAATGACGATGATATGATCGTTCATACGGGTTGGGTTTCCAACCTAGACACAGATGACGGCATGGACACTCGCTCTGACACTACCATCACCCCTCATGCATCCACCTCCAAGACTCCCTTTCGTGTCTGTTCCTCCTCCACCTATTTTGCTTGAGGAAGGAACTTCAAAGCCTAAATGGCAGAACACTGGAAAGGCGAAAGCTTCACCCATTGACAAAATGTACAACGAAGACAACTGCAGAAACCCTGACGGTACTTGGAAACATGGCCTTGATAGTTGTGACATAAACGTATGGGATGGTACTGAACACAATCCTGGTTTTGTAAATGATGAATGCGACTATGATTTGGATTGGTATCCAAGTGGGACACCTGCTCGTGTTTGCGTTGCAGAGGCAAACATGTCTTCTATTCACTCTAAATTCAACCGCGATCATTGGATGATTGATTCAGGATCTACCCATCATATCACTCCTTTTCGCAAGGACTTTATGTCTTTAAAAGAGGAAGAATGTTATGCTTCCACCACCAATGGCATGAGGATGAAGATGATCGGACCTAGAGATGTACTAATTAGTCCTGCCTTAGATGGACCCTGCAAGGTCCTCCTTATGCTCCAAGATGTCTGGTTTACCCCAGACACTTCCCACGGGCTTTTATCGGTAAACACCCTAATCCGAAGGAGTTACCACTGTGATATATCCAAGAAGCACACCAAGATTTTTGACAAGAAAGGAGTGTTGGTTATAGTGGCAGCTGCCTTATCTACCAACAACTTGCATTGGTTCCGATCGACTTCGATCATCCAATCAAACGCAAGCCTATACTCCTTAACGGATCTGGATTCACCTGATCTGTGGCATTGTCGCTTTGGACACCCTTCCAAGAATGCACTATGTAACATACCCACTACTTGTGGAGGCACACCGACATCTCTTCATAAACCGGATACTTTCACGCCCTGCAAGGGTTGTGAATTGGGGAAGAAGACACAGAGACCTTTTCCGGAATTGAACAAATGCGCGTCACACGTTCTTGCTTTAGTTCACACCAACCTCTGTGAAATGCCAACTTTGTTGTGCAATCATAACAAATGGTTTATGACCTTTTTAGATGACTATTCTGGCTATGGCTATATCGCTCTTCTAAGGAAGAAGTCCGATACTACAAAGGTGCTTACAGACTTGGTTGCTCTTACAGAACGTCAGACTGGTGTCACTCTACTCTCTATATGTTTGGATCGTGGTGGGGAATACATAAATCAAGGCCTGAAGTCATTCCTATCTTCTAAAGGGATTGAACACCAGACTTCTGTGCTGCGAACTCCACAACAAAACAGTCGAGCAGAGTGTTGGAATCATACACTTTTAGAGAAGGCTGAGGCTATGTGGCTTCATGCTTGTTTGCCATGAACCTTCTGGCAAGACACCTTAGAGATGGCTGTTCACATCTATAACAGACAACCTATGTGATGCCTTAAATGGAAAACACCCATTTCCGAATGGAATGGAGGCCTACCAGATATCTCATACTTCAAGGTCTTTGGCTGTAAAGCCTATGTCTTCATCAACAAAGAAGATAGACCAAACAAGTTATCCCCCAAAGCCAAGGAGATGATCTTTATAGGATATGAACCTGGTATAAAGGAATACCAGTTCTGGTCCACTGTCCAAAGACAACTAGTATTGTCAACTAATGCTACATTTCTGGAATCATCTTTTCCTAATTGTCACATGGAGAAAGACATACCTTCCTCTATCGAAATCCTGACACAAGAAGATGAAAACGATCTGGACGAGCGGTCTAATCTACCGTCACCTTTGTTCATTGATAGAAACAAGGACGCTCCTTTCACAATGATACCACTTTTATCACATGGTAATCTGCCCCCAAATCATGATCCATACCATGGATGGGAGCCACAACAACCCCAATCCAGTCATGAACCTTCTTCTACCACGCCTAAAACACAAAGGCAATCCGCTTTCCATAAAGATTCTGATGTACAGATGGGTTCTACTCCAAGGGCTTTGTCACCCGAACTTCCACCTCCACCTTCACCCCCTTCTCCTGTTACAGGTAGAAGACAAAGGGGAGTGAACGAGGACCCTGGAAGAGAAGTACCTCTTACCGGAACTATTCCGAGACCCAGTCCGTTATGGCCACCACCACCGTGTTGGCATCAACCGCTATTACATCAACCTCTGGACCCAACAACACCAGAGAGACCTACCAGAATCTGTCAACCGCATATCATTCCAGATAACGCCTATGGAGATCGACCACCAATTGATATTGAAAGGGATATTCGACAGGGTTTGCATATTATACCAGAGCTAGCTCAACCTCCAGTACCCCCTCATCCACAGCAGATGCAGGAACTGTCGAATCGAGAAGGTCTAGATGACTTATACTTAAATTAATTCTTCAAAGCTCTTTTGTCTTTAGCTTTACCTATTGAAGGCATTCCAAAACAATACTGGGATATAGCAAAGCTACCTGAGGACAAGCAGAAGAAATGGAAGTTAGTGACTCAAGAGGAGTACAAATCTCTCTTGGACAGATGCATATGGGATCTCACAGATCTACCACCAGATCGTACACCTATAAAAGGAAGATGGGTATTTGCCAAGAAAAGTAATGACCGCACCAAGGCTTGCTTTGTCACCAAAGGATTCATCCAAGTATTTGGGATAGATTTTCAAGAAACCTTTTCACCAGTTGCCTGGTTTGAAACTTTCAGACTCCTGTTGTCTCTAGCTGCACTTGAAGATTGGGATATCAAGGCGCTGGATGTCAAGACAGCTTTTCTGTTTGGAGAGCTTGACGAGGAGATCTACATGGAACAACCAGAGGGTTTCATACAGAGAGGATCGGAGAAAAAGGTCTGTCAGCTGAAGAAGGCCATTTATGGTCTCAAACAGGCAGCCCTGCAATGACATAAGACCTTACACAAAACCCTCCTGGAATTCGGATTCAAGCATTCCTTTTCAGATCCAGGAGTTTATTTGCACTTTAATGGTCACAACATTGTCGTTTTGATCATCTACGTTGACGATGCTCTTTTCATGGGAAACAAGAAAGAGTACACCCTTCAAAAGAAAAAGCAGTTCATGCAACACTGGGAAAGCCAAGATTTTAGAGAAGCAAAAGAATATTTGGGCATGTGCATCACCAGAGATCACGTGAAACACATTCTGAGGCTTGATCAATGTGTATACGCTGACAAGCTGATCAAGAGGTTCAACATGCAGAATGCAAAACCCTTGTGCACACCACTTCCCACCAGTTACAAACCGACTCCTAATCTCAAAGACGCAGATTCTGATCTTCGCAGTCATTACCAATCGGTCATTGGATCATTGCTCTACATCATGCTTGGAACCAGACCAGACTTAGTATACCCGGTAATCAAGATGTCACAGTTCTCTGCGAATCTGATGAAAGAACATCTACAACGGTGTTTATACATCATTAGGTACTTGGCAGGGACCAAGGACTTATGCCTATCATATAACAGATCCAGCAATTCTGGTTTCCTGGCATACAGTGACACTGATTGGGGTGGTGATTTAGAATCTTACAAGTCTACTACTGGTTATGTGATATTCCTTGCAGATGGGATAGTCTCATGGCTATCACGACGGCAGAAGAAGATTGCCTTATCCTCTACAGAAGTGGAATACACCGGTTTAACCGAGGTTGCCAAACAACTTACATGGATTATATCTGTTACGGATGGTCCGGGTAGGAACAGCCGTAGCCTTTCTTAAGTCTAGTACTGATGGTGATACGGACAGTAGTCAATCTTGCAGAAGCAAGAATGTAGTCGAGCATGTTTGGGGACGTCGAGATCTGGATACTGGACTTGGAGACGAGCTTGAACGAGGGCTTGTCGGACACGAGAGAGGGCGAGGTTGAGAGAGTCCAGAGTAACTAGAGATCCTTCTATGCGAAGGCAAGAGGTCTCAATGGATCGTTGGTCTTAGTGGATCGTTCCAACTAAGATCAAGGGGGTTCTAGGTGCTCAAGCAACTAGAGACAAAGACAGAGACTGATAAGTCTCGGAGGATTCTAAGGTTCGAAGAGCGTCCACTCAAAAGTAGGACAAAGACTTTAGAGAATTGAGGGACTCAAAGAGTCAAAACGTAGAATTCAAGATATGAAAGGAGGTCAAGATGGGGAAATCTTAACTGGGAAAGTACAAGGGTTTATATATACATCGGCCTGAGAATGATTTGTAATCAAAAGAATGTCCTGGAACGTCATGGAACAATTACTAATACAACCCATAGGAAGAAGAAAGAACATTGAGGAACATTCGTGTAACATGTGGGCAAAGATTACCAAATGGGGCCGAAACAGCTGGTAATCGTGAGAGTTAAAGAAAACAGAAGTAAAGTGTAGACATAGAATGGTAAGGCAACAAATAAAATGTAGCAAGATCTCTCTTTTCCGAGATGAGATTCAACCTTCCATCCACACCGCTCTACGCTGATAACCAAGGATCCATTTTTCTGGCATCCAACCTTGCACAGGAATGACATACCAAGCATATCGCTATACCTTACCACTACATTCATGAATGTGTAGAAGAGGGTATGATCAAACTCTTTTACATTCCTACAGGAGATCAGCTTGCAGATATCTTCACAAAGAATCTGACATGGCAAACACACGAATCTATGCACAAACACATTATGCTTTCCAGCTTCCCCACCAAAGGAACATGAACAGCGAAGGGGAGTATCAAAGATATAAGGTTTTCACCTTTGGATTTCACTTCCAGAACCTTATTCTTCATATGGTCTTGTACAATCAAACCTTAAACCTTTTTTTCAGTTCCCTGTTCATATTTGTTATTGAGGTTCTAGATCTTGCTTAGTCATCAAGTCTAGAACATGATGTCATACCCTTCACCCTAGGTTATAGGGTTCATTATCTCTTATCTATGATGTCATTACCCTCCATCCTAGGGTTTAGGGTTTGTCCTCCGTCTGTTAGCTGATAACAACAGGACATATTATAGCTGTCAGTGATACTATAGGTTCCACCAATAGCGATTTGCCCTCTTATCATAGGGCTATGGGCACTTCCCTTTATAGTACTATAGTTACTATACTCGTCAGACACAGCATGGTCTATGCACTATACCTTTAGGTATAAATACTGGGTCATTAGGACCCTTTCAAAAAAAGCTCTAAGCTCTAAGCTCTAAGCTCTAAGCTCTTTACTTCAAGTCTTCATCAGAAGCCGGTTTCATACCTCCTTCACTCTGAGCTCGGTCTCTCTCTCTAGACCTTGCATCCTAGTGCTTTACAGCACTTACCTGAAGCCCTCCATTACCTCAACCAGATACCACTCTCGACCGTAAGTCTCCACCAGTCACTGAGCCTTTGCCACTTCCATTGTTACCTCTGCATCTTCGGAGCTGTGCAACTTCGAAAGAACCCCACCGAAGGAGACCCCGAGTCGTTCATCCAAGCCTCTGGCCCATTGACATCATTGATGTAAGAGGGATCTGGCGAGGGGCTGCTATGTCTCTGGCTAGGCCAGTCACATACAGGAGCAGGGTGTGGGCAAGGATTGGATGTTTGGTAATGAGGGGGGAAATGGGGAGAGGCGGACCACCTGCAGAAGAGACACTGTGCCTAGATGATTGGGATGAAGACACTGTTGAAGGAGTCTGAGGGGGGTTGAGATGGTGGTGAAGGGGGCAATGGGAGGCTATATGGTCAGGGCCCCAACGAAGGCATAAGGAGCATTGAAAGTAAGGGCATTGAACCCGAATGTGCCTGAGTCAGTGGCAGTTGAAGCACACTTCATTGTAGCGAGGGTGGGTCCGTCCAAGGGGAGTCCATCTGTTGTTGCCGCTCCAATGAGCTTTGACTTGCTCAAGGTGGGCTACTTCAGCCTGAGAGAAGGGTGTGTCAGATAAGGATCTAGGGCAGGGAAGTTCACCGCTCTCCAGTTTGGTTAAATACCTCTCCAGGTTGTCCAGGAATTCCATCATGCCCAGCTGATGGAGGGCTATGATAAGGGACCCTAAGAGGTCACTGTGGATTGACTGCAGAGTGCGAGCAGTGGCGGATCTAGTGGGAGTGGTGGTGGACCTGGAAGCGATGAGGGAGAGGTGGGAACATTGGAGGAATGCCTTGTAAAGGGCGTAGAGGGGGGATCCCATGTCGAGGTATGAGAGGATGGAGATGGTGAGGCGAGAGTTGTTCAGGCAGGTGGTAAGGAGGGTAATGTTCGTGGTGTCAGGGAAGTCTTCCCTGAGCCTATGGGTGTAGGGGGGAAGGTCAACAGATAGGACAGAATGGGCGGTTGGCCCAGGGGAGGAGGGAGAGGTCCATCTGGTGTGATCCCAGGCTAGGGAGTTGGGGATAAGGGCAGGGAAGTCAGGAGATAGGATGTGGGATAAGAAGTGTTACGATTCCTGCTAAGCACGTGATCTAGCCCGCTCCTTTTTCTTCTTCCTCGCCTCAATCCTACCTCTCCCGCTCCCCCCTTGTCTCGCTCTCGACCCTCCTGCTCCCTCCTCTCTCGCTCTTACCCTCTAGTCCTCGATCACCTAGTTGGTATCCCCCTCACTCGACCCTTCGCTTAACCACGTCATCGCCTAGCCGTGTCATCGCCTAGCCACATCATTGTCTAGCTGCATCATCCCTCCCCTGCCACGTCACCCCTCCACATCACCACCTCGAGGCCAGTCCTCGGATCTCTCCATCTCCTTCTCTTGCTTCTATTCCTCATGTCTTGCTCATGTTCCTTCATCTCTGTCTCTTCTCGTCCTCGTGTATCCCCTTACTTGTACCATCCTTAGCCCTATGTACCTTGGTCCATGCATAGCCACGATACCTATTTAGTCTTGCTTTCCCGCTCTCGTCTCCCCATCTTGACCTACCTTCATCTACCTGATCATAGCCCAAGGACCTCTCCTCTGTCATAGCTAGTTCTTCATTGAATCTACGCTTCTTCTTCATCTCGCTTGCCTAAGGTCTTGGCCATCCCATCATGGACTCTCCAAGTTATAGTCCTGACTCGCCCTCCACACCTACTCAGTCACCTTCTCGCTCGAGTCATGAGCGGATGGACGACCTTGAAAGTCTATGCTTAGCCCTATCCAGGTTAAGCGTAACAAGAAGTATCATCTACAAAAATCGATTCAATGCCGAAAGTGGCAGTAGTAGGTATTGAGTGAATAGAAAGAGAAGTAGAAGAAGAAGACATAGTTGATGGAGGAGTTAAGCATGTAAAAGAGCCAGGGTGATAATGTTTAAGAGAGAGAGGTTGAGGGGGGAAAAGCGGCAAGGTGTTGTTTCTTATAGTTGGAGAGGAGGAGCTTGGCATGAGCCAAATCAGGTTCAGGAACCCACAAGTCTTCTTTGGTCAAATAGCCTTTCCACCTAATGAGGAAGGAGCAGCAAGAGGGGGGGCCTTTGTGCTTGAGAATCTTTTCTATTTCATATTCTTCCTCTCCATCAATCAGGTCAGGTGGTGGGGTGGGGAAGTTCAGACCATATACAGGGTTTTCGTGATAGGGGGATAAGAGGGAAGCATGAAAGACCAGGTGTATTTTCCAAGTCTTTGGTAGATGGAGTTTGAAGACAATAGGGGAGAGGACATCAGAGATAATGAAGGGTCCTTCTTGTTCAGGGGCAAACTTGGGGTTCATGACTGATCATTTAAAATTCTGGGCTTCAAGCCAGACTTTGTCTCCTTTCTTGAAAGGGGAGTAGTTACATTGAGTGCGAGCTGCCATGGTTTGTCTGGCGAGTTCATGGGCAGCTAACACTTCGTCTCGTGCTGTGGAGAGGGTTTTTAATCTGGTTTTGATAGCGGGAAGGGTGGAGTCAGGGATTACAGTAGGAAGGGCGCAGGATTCGTATCCTATCATCAGGAAGAAAGGGGATTGATTGGTGATGGAATAAGGGTGGTGATTGTGGGTGAATTCGGCATGGGAGATAGAATCAGCCCAGGTGGTAGGATGATTCCCACAGAAGATCCTGAGATATGTTTCAACTTCTTGGTTGACTCGTTCGGTTTTTCTGTTGGTCTGAGGGTGATAGGTGGTTGAGATGGCGAGATCATACTTCAGGAGTCTTCCCAGCTCTTTGGTGAAAGTGGATGCAAATTGAGGGCTGTAGTCAGATATGATTTTGTTGTAGAGGCTGTTATGATTTATTGATACCCCCCCTATCTTTTCACCTTCTACCCCTCCTGCGAGCTCCTCAACCACCCTGATGACCCATCATTCCACTGCTAAGACTCCCTTTGACCAAGCCATCATCTATCCTCACACCCCCTTGGCTGCATCACCCCTTCCACGTCATCCTTGACCACGTCACTCTTTGACTATGTCACCCCCTGGCTGCATCATCCTTTGGCCACATCACCCCAGCTGTGTCACCCCTTTGCACCCTTTGCCCACAGGCTATGCATGGTTCTCTTCTAATTTCCCTTCACCTATGTAAGCCTTCCCCTTTAGTCTTTCATCTCTGAGATCTCTCAATCCCAATTCCTTCTTCTTACGTCCTGATTACCTTACTTGTCCTTGCCCTCCACCCATGCCCTTGACCCTCAGTTCTCCCTCTGCCCCGGTGGCAGTGTTACCTTAGTCTATATAAACTCCCCCCCTCCTCTCCAATTCCTTAGCTTAGTCTTACTCAATTCTCTCTATGACTTTCTGCTCCCCATACTAAGCCCCAAGAGTAGCTGTTGTACTTCTTTTGGAATCCTATACTCCTGCTTCCCTCTCTAAATCCCGTCCTACTTCCGAGTGGACGCTGAATACAACCGTCACTTCGACTTTCGTCTTCCATTTGAACCTTCGTCCTCAGACTTGTTCTTTGAGCTAGTACTCAACACTTGAAGCTCAGCTCTCAACTGTTCTCTAGTCTCCGCATGTAAGTGGATCAGCAACTCTTCGTCCTTGACTTTTGTTATCGAGTCTATGCTCATCCCTATCTGGGTCGATTATAACAGAGGCCAAAGCGGTGATATACTTTGTGGACAAAGAGGGTGGCTACCCCTTCTGTGGTGATAGTTTGCTTAGTTGGGCAAGTAATTACCCCCTTCATAAGCCTGTGGTCGACCACGACCAAAAGCATTTCAAAGCCATCACTGGTCAGGAGATTGATGATCAGATCATAGGAAATTTGCTGGAAGGGGTGGGAGGCGAGGGAGCGGATGGGGGTAAGGGGCGCAACCTTGGGATGTGTGTTCACCTTATTGCGTTGGCATGTGGCACAACCTTCAACATAGCGGCGGACATAGGACGTGAGTCCTGGCCACTAGAAATCCATGGAGACGAGTTGGCGAGTCTTTAGATAACCGGGGTGGCCAGCGGATTCATGGTCATGGCAGCGAAGGAGAATGGAACGACGGAGGTCAGCATCATTGGGAATGTACACGCGGCTGTTAAATGTGAGAACATCATTAGTTTATTGCCAGGGGGAGATACGAAAGCGGAGGAAGGCAGGGGTGGTGGCATCCAGGCCTTGGAGGGCTTGGAGAGTGATCAGATCGGAGGATGTAGCAGCTAAGATACGGGAAGATAATGTCACATCGATAAGGCCAATAAAGAGAGAAGGAGGGAGGAGGGTGACACCCTCATTGTCTATGTTGGAGGCAGGGAGGAGATCAGGGTGACAAGAAAGCGCGTTGGGGCCAGCGAGGTGAGAGTCAGGTACATGGATTATTTTGAGGTTGAAGTTGCCAAGGTTGAGCATCCAGTGCACCTGGTGACAATTTAAGATCTGGGATTTCTGAAAGAAGGTAAGGTTCTTATGGTCGGTGAAAACTTGGATAGGAAAAGGGGATCTGTGTAGATAATGTTGCCAGGTCTTTAATGTGTGAATGACAGCAAGGAGTTCTCTGTCATAGATGTCGTAGTTGCATTCAGCGGAGGAGAACGATTGGGAAAGGTAAGAACATGGATGCCAGTTGCTGTTCGAGTTGGTCTGGAGGAGGATTCTGTTATGATTTGTTGGTACCCCCCCCATCTTTTCCCCTTCCACCTCTCCCGTGAGCTCCTTGACCACCCAGACGACCCATCACTCCATTGCTAGTCTCCCTTTGACCAAGCCATCGTCTACCCTCTCCTCCTTTTGGCCACATCATCCCTTGGTTGCGTCATTTCTAGCCGCATCACCCTTAGCCACATCATCCCCTGGCCACGTCACCCTCTGGCCACGTCACCCTCTGGCCACGTCACCCCAGCTGCATCACCCTTTGTACCCTTCACCCACTGGCTATGCATGGTTCTCTTCTAATTCCCCTTCACCTATGTAAGCCTTTCTCTTTAGTCTTTCATCTCCATGATCTCTCAATCCTGATCCTTTCCTCTTACATCTCGACTACCATACTTGTCCTCATCCTTAGCCCATGCCCTTGACCCTCAGTTCCCCCTCTGCCCTGGTGGCAGTGCTACCTTAGTCTATATAAACCCCCACCCCCCCTCTTTGATTCCCTAGCTTAGTCTTACTCAATTCTCCCTATGACTTCCCGCTCCCTGTACTAAGCCCCAAGTGTACTTGTTGTACCTCACTTGGAATCCTATACTCCTGCTTCCCTCTCTAAGTCCCTGTCCTACTTCCAAGTGGACACTGAATATGACTGTCATTTCAACTTTTGTCTTCCTATCACTCTCGTCCTCAAACTTGTCTTCAAGCTAGCACCCAATGCTTAAAGCTCAGCTATCAACTGTTCTCAAGTCTCTGCAAGTCAGCGGATCAGTAACTCTCTGTCCTCGACTTTAGTTATCAAGTCTACGCTCATTCCTACCCAGGTCGATCATAACAAAAGACTAAGCTCTTCTTTTAAAAAGACTACCTTCGCTGTAGTTCTTTCCTTGACAACCATGTCCACTAGAACCTCTCCTGTCGTCCGTCTTCCCTGCTCCACCATCCCACTCAAAGTCCAAAACCTCCCTTGCCCCATCCCCTCCTCCTCCTGCCCCTCCCTTCCCCCCAAACCCCAAACAACTCATGTAAGTATACCCAGACTTACATCAAAAGAATGTGCCAGGTGCATCAGACTATGACTTTGCTTTTGCTGTCAACTACCCAGACACTCAAGGAACTGCTGCCCAAAGAACTGCTGCCCCCAAAAACCTCCCACTCACCTGACAAAAAAAACTACCCCCACTCCTATTTTGCTAGCATCCCATAACTCCTTCGCTCTGTTGTTTCCTCTGATGGAACAAACCAACAACGACACCCCCCCTCAACCAACCCCAGCACCCCAAAAGACGATGACACCCCCCCCTCAACCAACCCTGACACCTCAGAAAACTATGCCCATGCAATGACCCCCCTAAAATCCCCCTTCCCAATGATCCCTCAGAATCCTCGACCAACGCAAAGACCTCCCCCCTTGTGTACCCCTACCTTTCCCACCAAGGCTTGTCTCTCACCAGTAGACGAAGAAATGGCACCACCATCTCCGCCATCCCCACCCCAACACCTCCACCTAGTGAAGGACAAGAAACCGACACCACCACCCTCCCCCATTTGGGAAGATTCCCCAGACCCCTTCTCTCGCTCTGATCATGACATGACACCACCATCTCCGATGGAAGAAGAAATCCCAAAACTAGTCTACTGCCCAGATGATAACAATGAAGAAATGGCCCACCCCAAAGGAGATATAGACATGACTTACCCAGACTACGATGGATCCGAAAAGGATACTGACTTCAACTCTGATGATGATTCTGCCCTCTCCATTGGTAAAGTAACTGTATATGGAGACCTCCTCTTGGACCGTTCCCTCCAAATTCCAGTCCAAATTGTTATCCCCTCTGACAACCTCCCAGTCCTAGATACCATCACCCTCATCGATAGCGGGGCAGACATTTCCTGCATCAACAAAGACTTTGCTAGAAAGCAAAAACTCCCCCTCCAAAAACTCAAGAAGCCTATGAAGGCCCACAACACCGATCACTCCCAGAACAAAGGCAGGCTCATCACCCATTCTTGCACCCTCTTTGTTAGCTTCGAAGGAGTAGTCATGAAGATGACCTTCCATGTCATGGCCACCGGATGGACCAACCTCATCCTCAGTAACCCCTGGCTAAAGAAAGCCAACTCCATCATCGACTGGGAAACCTGAGCCATCACCCTCCTCGAATTCCTCAACCAATCCCCCAAACTCTTTGCGATTCACCTCCAAGAATACGAACAACATGTATCATTCTACCCCCCCCCCACCAAAGACCCCCTACCCCAATACATCAATGTGACTACCATTGATTACCACCTTAACACTGTTCTTGGGCAAGAGGAAGAATCCTGATACATCTCCAGAGCACTCGACAACAGCGTAATCCATTGGGTAATCAGAGCTGGTTCCCGATTCCTCAGACCATCCCCAGTTGTCTCCCAACTCACCACCTCCACCAAACTTGCTGCTGCAGCCAAGAAGGCTAAACCCAAACCAGTCCTACCCCCCAAATACTCCCACCTTGCCCCCATCTTCTCAAAGGAACCCTCTGACCACATTCCCCCCTCCCAATCTTATGACCATGAAATTAACCTCAACAAATCCTTTGTTCCCAAAGTAGGGAAGATCTATCCCTTATCCCCAGATGAATGGAGAGCCACCGAAGACTTCATTGACAAGAACCTCAGCTGTGGAAAGATCCACCCTTCAAACTCCCCCCAAGCCACCCCCTTCTTCTTTGTCAAGAAGAAAGACGGAAAACTCTGCCCTTGCCAGGACTATAGATACCTGAATGAACATACCATCTGCAATGCCTATCCCCTCCCCCTTGTCTCTGACCTTATCGACAAACTTCAAGGAGCAAAGCTCTTCATCAAGTTTGATGTCCGATGGGGTTACAACAACGTCTGAATCAAAGACGGACACCAATGGAAGGCCGCCTTCATCACTCATAAAGGGCTCTTTGAGCCAACAGTCATGTTCTTCAGCCTGTGCAACTCCCCCACTATGTTCCAACAATTCATGAATGACTCCTTGTGTGACATGATCACTGAAGGATGGCTCATTATCTACATGGACAACCTCCTCATCTACTCCCCTGACAATGCCACCCATACAGAAAGGACCAAAAGGGTTCTACAACGAATGATGGACCTCAACCTCTATCTCAAACTTGACAAATGCGCCTTTGCCACCCCAGAGGTTGAATATCTTGGAATGATCGTTAAACCCGGTCAACTCGCCATGGACCCTATTAAACTCAAAGGGATCGCTGAATGGCCCACCCCCTCTAAAGTTAAGGATGTCCACTCCTTCCTCGGTTTCGCCAACTTCTACAGGCAATTCATCCCCAACTACTCCTCCATCGCCTGCCCCCTTATTGACACCACCAAAAAGAACCTCCCTTGGAGCTGGACCCCTGCATGTCAACAAGCCTTTGACCTCCTAAAGCGGACCTTCCTCTCCAAACCTGTTCTCACCCTCCCCGACTTCTCCAAACTGTTTGCCATCGCCACTGACACCTTCAAATATGCCTCTGGTACCATTCTTCTCCAGACTGACTCCAACGGCGATTGGCACCCCTGTTCCTACCTCTCCGAGTTGTTCTCTCCCACTGAGCAGAACTACAACATCTATGACTGAGAACTCCTAGCGGTCATCCGTGCCCTAAAATCCTGGAGGCAATACTTCCATTGATCCCCCTTTCCCATCCAGGTCTTCACTGACCACAAGAACCTGACTTACTTCCGACAACCTCAAACCCTCAACCACTGCCAAGCCCAGTAGTTGCTTGACCTAGCTGACTTTGATCTTAAGATGATCCATGTCCCTGGGAAACTCCTTGCTGGCCCTGATGCCCTCTTTCGCCGCCCAGACCTCCTCCCTGAAAACGACACTGACAATGACGATGTCATCCTCCTTCCCCCCTCCCTCTTTGGCAATGTCATTGACACTGCCCTTGCTGATAAAATCTCCACTGCCTCTGCTGGCGATCCCCTCATCCTCCAATCCTTGCAGAACACGCAGGATGACATCCCTGCCCCCCTTCCTTCCCACCTCACTGATTGGCAGGTTGCGAACAGCACCCTTTCCTACAAAGGAAGGGTATATGTGTTACATGCTAACATAAGCAAGTGCCATGCACTAGGATTACAGTGTAATCAAGGACAAATTTTCATTTTTTATCGACCTTATGCCTCACTTTTCTTATCTATCTCTTTCAGACACTTTTATCTTATTCTTCTTAGAAAAGGGCAGTTAACTCTATAAGGCCCAATGCTCATAACCATACAAGGGATGCTATCAATTATCCTTTCCCTTATCTAAATCATACTTTAGACCCATGGAGCGTTATCAACTCCACTGTGGCTCATATCAATGATCTAGATGATCTTGATCTTTTATCTTATCTAATCTTTTGGACTTAGATGTTTTCCTTTTTACAGATCTTAGATCAGATCTCTATGCTTCTGTTCCTAGATCAGATCTGTGATCTGATCACTAAAGCCATGTTCATTCTTCTCATTCACATTACTATGCTTCCTTTTCACATCACCATATGTTTTACTCATGTTTCTCATATCTTGCCACACCTTGTGTGATGTGCATGTATTTAATCTCCTTCTCACAGCCTTATGGCTATGGTGAGTTACCAGAACTCGACCAACAGTCGGTAATCGCCATTGACTCATCAGAAGTTGATCCGAATGACAACTTTGGCATAGAGCCGGACTTTTTGTCACAAGTACCGATCCCAGCACATCTTCTCCCACCCCACCCAATTACTCCAGACCTCGTAGAGACTGGGGCCAGGATCTTTACTGGCGGATTAGTACTGAAGCTCTTGACCGTAGTGGTAAAGAGAGAGAGAGAGGAAACCCCGGAGTTAGTAGAAGCTCCACCGAAGAAGAAGGCGAAGGTCATAAAGCGGACCATTCGCAGATTAAAGGGTGGAGAGCCTTTGTCAGACAATGCTTACACAAGCAAAACCCTCAGACCCAAAATCTTTTTATGATTACCGAAGAGATTTAGATAATTACAATGACATCACTTCCCGCTTCTCTGGCTGCGGCTTTGACTGAAGCAGGACTTGGAGATAACTCCTGGGCTAATCTAGCCAGCGAGTTAAGATTATACATGGAGAACCAGGAGAACCGGCTAGAGACTACCCGACTCCTGAATATCAATTTACAAAATCAGATCGCGCAGCTCGATGCCCAACTCGCTGCTATCCCCGCCACTATACCAACAGCCTCCTCTTCCCGAGCCTCGACAAGCTCAGAGCCAAAACTGTCCAAGATATTCACTAACCCTGGTACCTATGACGGTACTAAGGGAAAGAAATTTGAAGAGTGGTGGACACGTATCCACGCCTGGTGCGACATGAACATAACTGTTACAGGCTAACATAAGCAAGTGCCATGCACTAGGATTACAGTGTAATCAAGGACAATTTTCATTTTTTTATTGTCCTTATGCTTCACTTTTCTTATCTATTCCTTTCAGACACTTTTAT
>JBBPRS010000409.1:0-16713 GCA_038093155.1 Boletus huronensis
GATAGTGTCCCTTGTATGGTTATAAGCGCTGGGCCTTACAGAGTTAACTGCCCTTTTCTAAGAAGAATAAGATAAAAGTGTCTGAAAGAGATAGATAAGAAAAGTGAAGCATAAGGACAATAAAAAAATGAAAATTGTCCTTGATTACGCTATAATCCTAGTGCATAGCACTTGCTTATGTTAGCCTGTAACAGGAATGGGAAGGAAAGGATATTTGGCGAGGCTCAATGACTGAACACTAAAGTACAAGGTAAGCGTAAGCAAAGACAAGTACGAAAGAAAAGAAAAAGAGATAAGCGTCCAGTGGGGTTGCCAACAGGTTGTAACAGGGAGCGGGAGAATCAAGGGTGAGGCAAGAGGGGGCAGGAGGGGTGGGATTGAGGCGAGAAAGAAGAAAAAGGAGTGGGCTAGATCATGTGCTCAGCAGGAATTGTAACAAAAAGACTATTGACAAAGTGTGAGAAGGAAGAGTGAAGAAAAAGAGTGTGTCCGATGGGGCTACAAGTGAATCATAACAATATGTGGCTTAAACATGTTGGAAGGGCATATACAGCCAAAGCAGAGAGCCCTTTTGCTACCATGGTCCATATAGATCTATTCTAACATCTAGAGAAGTCCTAGGTATGCTGTGGAAGCCATATTGTTGTGTTTGCAAAGTCTCCTAAAATTACAATGGCTTTCCCATGCTTTTCATATGTTTATTTCACTCCTCCCAGCCTCAATACTCACTATACAGAGTCTGGAAAGTGGGAGGAGACTGAGATTAATATATACTACCTGCCCATATAATCATCCTTTACAGATATGTCATATGTTATTTTCTATACCCCTAATTAACAAAAAAAGCGAAAATGCATTTAGCACAACTAGTTCTTATCCAACCCAGGTGGGCTTATGATATGTTCTACCTATATATGAATAGTAGTTGGGTATGTAGTTACCTAGCACATATGTCAAGGATATCAAAATGCAGATATGTTTTTCTTTTTTTATTATATATGGGCTAGACAACTATACTGGACCTCAGACACTTATATAAGCAGTCAAAACATGTATTATGATGGTATATATGCTATTATATTGATTTACAGTACTTATGTAGCAGGGGAACAAGCAGGGTTGTGTCAAAAACATCAGAAACATAAGATATCAAGTAATATCCAAATATGGCGATGTGGTGGGAGTAGTAGCCGCTTTTGGTACGCTTAGAGGCCACTTACATAATCTAAAAATTGCGCTTGACAAGGTCTTCAATGACAGATATTGCAAAATGCAGCAGGACACAATGACAATGTTTCATGCAAAATGGGGCAATGGTAATTACCACAAATATTGCAACAGACACCCACGATCTGGTGGTAGGCCATGTTTGCGACTCTTCAACGAGTTGGAGATAGTAGGCCGCCGCGATGGCAGTGCTCCATCTGCATCAAACTTCAAATCAAATAACAGGAACGTGTCACACACGTCGACTCACTTTCACTTCGCCTTCGGTGCATCGTTCTCTTCCTCTCGTTACCGCTATGGGGAACGCACAACGCCAAGCCAATATTTCATTGAAGCATTCGGCACGAGACGAGGCGCTCGCCTTGGCTTCTCCATATGATCGCAGCACTCACGATCCCTTTCTGCACGCGACAGGTAAGAAATCAACACACCCTCGTTGTCTGAGCAGTTTGGTAACCTGATGGTCTTTTTCTCAGCTACAGAGATCGTCGAACGCATTGCCGCTGGTAAATGGACGGCGTCGCAAGTTCTTGACGCATACATGGCTCGTGCAGTGGTCTCTCATTTGAAAACGAATTGCATCACCGAAGGTCAGTCGGAAGCGAATAGGTGTAGTTTTGGGTGCCAACCCTTCGTCTGTCTGTCCTAGTCCTCTTTGAAGACGCGAAGAAGCAGGCGAAAGAGCTTGACGATGAGTTTTCCCACACGGGCAAGCTGCGAGGTCCTCTCCATGGTGTTCCAATGAGTTTTAAAGACCAATGTACGCATTTCCACGGAGTTCAGTACATTCATATACTCAATGTATGCGCAGACGAGATCGCCGGTTATGACGCAACCCTTGGTTTCACGCATTGGGCCAACAAACCATCCACCAAGGATGCCTCCGTAAGTCAAATATTGGTGCTGATGTCCTTTTGTTACACTCATCCTCCCATAAGCTCGTCACTCAGTGCAGAAAAGCGGGAGCCATCATCATTGTCAAAACCAACGTGCCTCAGACAATGTTCGCGTTCGAATGCTCCAATGCACTCTGGGGTCGAACCACCAACCCGTGGGGTGACAAATATAGTTGTGGAGGCAGTTCTGGCGGAGGTTCGCTTTTCGTTCTTTGTATATAGCGTGGTGATACAACTGATTGGCGCGCATGTATGCAGAAGCTGCCCTGTTAGCAATGGATGGGTCCGCATTAGGCGTTGGCTCGGACATCGGGGGTAGTCTGCGTATACCCACTTCATACTGTGGCATCTACTCTTTCAAGCCTTCATCTGATCGGGTGAGCAATGATGGCACAAAGGGTATGGTCGGAAGTTGTGCTCGGTGTGTACAAGCCATGACTTACACTCGGCTTCACCAAGGTTGTAACCCTGGGTACGAGGCAATTCGGGTATCTTATGGACCGATGGGAAGGTACGAATCCTGCTATTTAATCCGATCAGTTTTGCCCACAAATATGATAGGTCAGTCAGGGACTGCGAGTTGTTTTGCCGCATTGTATTCGGTGAACAAGATGGCGCCCACCAAACTGTTCCGATACCGTTCCGTCCTGTTGAATTGCCCAGCAAACTTAAATTCGGGTACTATTTCTCTGGCAAGTTGCTTCCTACTTATCACTATACCTAGAGCTTTATGATGATCCTACATGCAAAAGATGCAATGTTGCAATCTTCCCCTGCGAACGTCCGAGCTGTCCAGGAGACAATCAACACCTTGAGGTCGCGGGGACATGAATGTGTCGAGTTCTCACCTTCATTGAGTATGTGTTCATACTACTTGGTGTTCTGAGGCTCACTCATGCTCTCGGTTGAGTAGGCAAGGAGGCGATGAGCACTTTCGTCGGACTTACTACTGCTGACGGCTACCGGAGAATGCTCTCAACACTTGAGTCCGACCCCAAGGTACAAGTCACTTATTTAAATTTAAATATAATTCCCTTTTTTTAAAGTGTTCCACAGGAACCAAGCTTGTTCCTCTCGACTCTAGGTCCAAAACTTCCAGGTCAGTAATGATCATTGGTGAGCCTTAGGAAGCCGCATAGCTCACCCTCCATCTACCCACGAAGGCTTTGTGCGCAACTTTATTGCTTGGGCAGCTAATACATTCTTCGCGGACAAAGTTTTCCATGATCTCTTTTTGCATTCACGTACAAAATCTGTATATGAATTCGTGGGGCTCACTGATCGGCGCAACAAAGTTATCAAGGCATGGTATAAAGAAGTGAGTATGAATGGTGTCTCGTGGGCCTATCTTGATGATTCTCTCCAAACAGGTGTGGGATAAGTACGGTTTCGATGCCATCATCGCGCCGGTTCAATCACTACCCACCATCTCCCACGGGTAAGAATCGTTACACATTCATCGTCCCCTCGTGTGTGTGGGTTAAACGTTAAAGACTCACCTACACGTTCCCCGTTGTTCAGTGGCTGTGCGATGCTTTCTCCCCTCGCGGCGTGTACTATTCTCTACAACGTCATCGACTCACCTGTGGGTACCGTCCCTGTTACCCGCGTCGACCCCAAGCAGGACAAGCTCCCGGCCGACTTTGTCCCAGGTGCGACGGGCACCTCCACGATTCTCGAGAAACGGATGTACGCGGGTCCGACGCCGATGTACGACCCGGTGGCGATGGCGGGTATCCCGGTGGGCGTGCAGATCGTGGGTAAAAAGTGGGAGGACGAGAAGGTGTTGGAGATGATGAAGGTCGTGGACGAAGCGCTCGGGACAACTCGGGGCTTTGGTCCTGGAAGCTGGAAGGAGCAGTAGCGCAAGAACGATTGAGGGACTCCTGGTTTTCTTTCTTTCTTTTTCCTGAATTGATGGATTGATTCGATATCGGGATTGGCCGTGTAGCCTTCTTGACACACAATGGTACAGTAGATCAGTTGAATGAGCACTTTTTCGTCAATCGCGCAGCCGAGAAAGCAGATTGCAATGTGCAAGCATGTATTTCACGAGATTATTTATTTAAGATGAAATTGATCCAGACCATTGAGTTGCCGTTAAGTATACAATGCGGGTATCGCCCCATGATCCAAGCAAAATAGCCCAGCGGGGACGACAAGTCGTCCACGCCCGGATTTACCTCTACGACTCGGAGTACAAACCCCGCCGAGCCAAGGGCAGAAATTTTTAAAAAAGAAAGGAAAAGTGAAAAGCACTTGAGAAATACGATGCTGAGCGACACTGGAAAACGATACTAGGATGCGAGGCAAAAAGCACGTGCAAGGCTCGATAGCAGACAGTGAGATAGATGAGAAAATTGATCCAGTTACTTATGATGGGATGAAAATGCGATAACGCCTGGAGGACAGAACAAGATAATAACAACGCACGAGACGACAAAAGCAAACAAACAAAAAGCAAACATTTCATGTAGCACGTCAAGTGGTTCATGAAAGGTGTGCTGTTCGCGAGGAGTGCCACACCGACCAAAGTCACCATAAACAGTGCTTATACGTCAGTTCCTGCGGATCATGATGATCAACAAGTCTGATGAGTGGTTAGATGCAGCAAGTGAAATGCTCACCTTGTTAGGAAGGGGAGTACCTCGATCGTTGATCATTCTTGCATCTAGCACCTGGATCGGGCATCATTCCATGTCCGCGACGACCCTGATGAGGAAGATTCTGAAGACGAGCGCGCAGCATCTCCTTGGGATTGTTCTTGAGATTCGGGGTACGTCTTCACGCGCCGGGCGGCCGGTAGGCCCCCTGGGTCCACAACATACTCGATACCCGATCGCGGGGGGAATTGAGGGATTTGGGCATTTCGGTCATAAGAAGCCACCTGCTGTGGTTGTGGACGAGTGACCGTCGACGTAATCGGTGCCATCGTCATCGGGGAGGATGACATGGCTGCAAACGAAGATGGGGCAGCTAAAATTGGTCGAGTCTGAGGATAAGTGGGGAAAGAACTCAGGCCGAACGACGGTTGACCGAATCCAACGAGAGACTGTCCAGGTGCACCTGCGTCTTGTCCGGAGACCAGGGGAAGTGGACCTTGTTGATATCGAGGGGAGTGTGACGGGTATGGACTCCCTCCACCAGCTCGTCGAGTCGTAGAACGAGCACGGCCTTCCCCGACCATATGACCTTCGCTTCGTAGTTCGGGGTCAATATGGGCATCTTCGACGGGCGTGGCGGATGATCGGCCGAACCCGGTATGCTGAGAAGGGTCCAAGGGACTCGGGCGGTCCTCTTCGGACGCCTCTTCATCCTCTTCCTCCGAGGCAATCATCCTGTTCTTAGGTCGGCGTCTCCTAGGACGTTTGTAACCCTCCCCTCCGGAAACATCCAGTTGCCAGTAGTTTCCTTTCCCGGGTTCCGTAATTGGACGTGGAACGTGTCGAAAGACTCTGTTCAACGACAAATTGTGTCGTATCGAATTCTGTTCATGCCCCAAAGTTAACTCTCAACCAGGCAGAAAAACGCCATTGAGAACAAAAATCACACCTTCCAAGCTTTTTCGTCCTTGTGCTCCCGGAACCATTGAAATCGGTTTTCGAGCTCGCTGTATATCTCCTGGAGTGTCAACTGTTTGCTGGGGCTACCGTAGATAGCCAGCTTGACGAGCATCGGTAAAGGGGTTGACGGTTTTTCTCCTGCGAGAGGGTCAGGCAATGAGTGGAGATCGATACGCTCGTGGTCTGAAAGTCCGAGTTGTTGACGTAAGTAAGGACCAGCATCGCGAAAAAGAGAGCGAGTGCTGTCGGTGGTGGGGGTGGGGGACACAGAGAACGAAGAAACATTCGGGGGCCGATTGGTGGCAGGAATCGACGAGGATGAAGAAGACCCTTGGGAAGACGTTGCGGGGTAGTTCATGTGAGATGGTATAGGGACCTGTGCAATGGCATCGTCAAAAATCTCAGGCGAGAGTAAGCCATCGATCGAGTAGTCTTGAGGAGAGGTGCGATAATAGGATCCACCGGTATTCGAAGGTTGCTCCCCATATCGGACATGTTCTAAGCCAAGACGATGATGTCCATGGTAAGCCGGGTAGTGTTGTGGATAGGTGGCGTGACGAGAGGCCTGGGAGTACGTAGGCTCTACAGGATAGTCATGGGAAAGTCGCTGACTGGAGGCAGAAGAGGAAGAGGAATTGCTCCAATTGCTTTCAACGCTGTAGTGCGATTCCGAGGGACTGGTACCGCCCTCGTATGGATACTGCTCAGGAACAAAGGGGTTGGATTCGAATGGAAATAAAAATAAAAAAGGGCACACATGTTGGATGTCATGATTTGCTGGGTCATACACATTGCTGACGTTCGGATCCAGTGCGGAGTAGGTCTGTAGCTCCGCCTGGGTAACCCTCGGTGGCACATATGGTGCATCATCAAATTGCTCTGGATTGTCCAGAACGTGATCAGGGATGGTCCTTTGATGGGAATCTGCAGAGCTGAATTGGGCCACGTTCAAGAGCCCTGCCAAATGCTGTTCGCCGCTTCCGCCGGCGGTGGGGAAACCGGGATGGGCGGCGATGTCGGCGTGGCCGTCCGAAACGTTATGTGAGCGCGTTGTGTTAATGGCGTTTCCGTGTTGTGGTGTGAGAGAATTTAGGGAAGCTGGAACCCCAGATATCCACTGCGTCGGTGAGGAACCACCCATGATAACTTTGTGGTTTCATTGTTTGAAAAATAATTAGTGGACCCACAGAACCAAATACGTGAACAACACGAGTTGAGCCGTGACGTCGAATCCATAACGCGATAGCGTCCCAGAATTGGTCCCGTGAAAGTAACGCACGTGTGGGTGATAAGATAAAAAGAAGTGAGGTAAGCAAAAGTGAATCGGTAACCTCCGAGGAGTCAACCGTACCGGAACTAGTGTGTGGCAGTGGCATCATTGAGAATTGGGGAGAGACCGACGCCAGAAAGGACGGGAGAAACATGCAAGTGTGTAGGAGGCTTAGAGGGTGCTCGGTTGGGGTCTTTCCCCTGCCTTTTCGTGGTGGGCGGCCCTGCCTTTTAAGCTCGTCTGGCATCCGTGACATGCGCTTGTTTGTCACTCCTCAAAATTACCCAAGAAGGCTAAAAGTTCGAAGATGCTGTGCGGGTTGATTGCCTTGATTGCCTCTGAACATGGACCCTTGTGCGAAATGCGTATGTCAGCTCCCTCAGGCTGACGGCGCTTCGTCGCTCCCACCGTGGGGACTTCAACAAGATACCACTCTCGGTAACTTTCGGTGGCGATGTTGTTTGTGGGGCTCCCCTTACCCAATGAAGCAATTTAGTAGGATTGCGTCGGACGTACTGTCCAAAATTACTCGTTATGGAGCGTCGGGGGGTTTCCTTTCCGGTGCAGCCGACTCGGCTATGCGCTGGACCGCCCCAGCCGTTCGGCACGGCCGTATCACCTAGGATATAACGTTCAGCAATACCAAGGCGGCTCGTCCGATGACTGGAACACGCGACTACCATCCGTGTCGGTTTCAACATTCGCTGAGCGGGGATGATCTGTAGGCACCGAGTTAATGATCTCTCATATGCGCCGATATAGTGGGCGCATGCGGTCGAAGTCAAGAACCGCTGTCTTGCAAAAAACCGATTTGGGAAGCGTAGTATTTAAACGCGGCGTTTGCCGACCTGTCAATACACACCAGACAAATTCTCGACTCGCAAGAAAAAAAAAACTTGATCTGCCTTCTAGCCTACCGCGATGAAGAGACGTGTGATGGGACAGCAGAGGTTTAGCACTTTTCGCATGCTTTCCTGCTGCGACTCGGAATACAAGGTACGGACATCATATGGATGTCTCCTCGCCGAGTTCAAGATGCTTCCGTTAAGTAAACATGATCCTCAAGTTGCACGTCCTAGTGCCGCACCATTGTGACCAGCGTCGCTACAACACGGGGTTCACCTACCGCCATTGAACACGCAGTTCATGTATCCGTGGATTAGCGCGCTCCTTTCTCAAACGGCAGGCTCGTGTTCAAGAAAAGATCGGCGTGACGGTCGGGAGAGACAGGGGCATGGTTATGCATCTTTCACACCAATTTTCTGAAATTTTTAGTGTCAAACTTTGAGAACCAGAGCAAGCTTTCATAACTCCATGCATTCGTTCAGGGACTCTGTCAATTGATAGGTATACTGATCGATCCATGTCACAACAGTCATCCGACATGGTGTTATCGAAATAGCCTGCGTCATGCAGTCGGCAGTACGAATGCCGTTCCGATCGTGGTTGTGTCATACACAAAGTGCGAAATATGTCAGTTCCGGCGTCAATGATACATTGAAATCCAGACCAACTACGCCCCAGTCACCTTGTCTCTGCCAGTGTACACCATACATCACGAGGCGGTTTCGATAGGCACGGTCGCATTTCCTGATCCCGAGACCCCATCGGCGATTGCCTAGTGGTTTGTGCCTACGCTGGATGGGATGCAACTGGAAAAAATGACGCCAAGGGCATCTGGTTCCGAGTCTACGAGGATATCGACTCTAAGTTTCGAGTCTCACTGTATCCAGGAGGGAACCAAAAGGTGAGACATCTGAAAATGGCGTAGGGAATGTCTGAAGATGCTGAATTCTCAGAGGTTACGGGTCTTCATAAACTCCAGGGCAAAAACGAATTGTCTGCATCCTCGTTGTTAGCCCCGTCAATCCCGAGGTCATCGCTGTGGTCTTTATCTCCGCAAGTTTTGATGAGCATTGCGTGGAATACACGGGACTGAAACCCTTTTTCTAAGCTTCTCTAGGACACGCGTTTCACTGAGAGCCCTCATGCATCACATCCTACCGATGTCTCGCCACTAGTCACGCCCTCGGGCTCTGATTCGAGTTCACTGGTATGGAGCCAGTCTGTTTTGCTATTTTGCATTCTTTCGCGTGTTTTCTCACCATGAGTATAAGGATATGAACCCTGCAGGTTCTTTCACCTTCTCTGGTGGTCTTACGAAACCATTGTGTAGAAGCGAAATTCTTTTGGGTATGTGTGGTTGGTGACTATTAATTATGTCGACGGAGCCTGAGTCTACCGTAGAGCGTGTGTAGCGCATCTTGGCAGGCCGCCATTTGGAAAGGTGCGCAGGGTCGGAGAGGGAGCTGGTGCGTTTATTGATCTATCACTCTTTCGTGGTTTGAGTATAGGCTTCGCTGGCGTGGGAGTAACGTACGCCCAACATGCGCTGATGACGTCGTGGCTCTCTCACCAGACGTATCTGAACAATCGCGCTAACCTCAATTTAATTCTTCGATCTATCATGAATGTTTACTATCTTAAGATACCAGAGTGCAGATGTGGAACCCCCCCTTGTCCGTAACTGGCACATCGTTTGGTTGGCAGAAAGCTCCAGTTTGTCCCATTTCTGAGTTCATTCTATGATCGCGATGGACGAAGGTAAATTCACTTCCCTTTCCCGTCGTGCTCGTTTCGGGCCAATGACCGCGTTCCGCAAAGCGTTAGGTCAGCTCAGCCTATACACGGACGCTCTCATCCATATGGTCACGTTGTGATGTTATCCCGGTAAGTTACCATATCAGTGCGAGTGCCAAAACGGGCGGTCGAGCCCTCTTTGCTCCCACCATCAATGACCAGCGTTCCCTCCGCCACAACGTGGGGTTCACCTACTGCCACCAAACATGCACTTCTGATCCATGGATTAACATCATCCTCCCATACGTGGCACCGTGTAGCGTCCTCCTTGGCTGCTCGAGGTACGACTCGATCGCTTTACCGCAAGAATCATGACGCTCGTAGGTGCTCAGTCTTATTCAGGCTACTTGGTCACCGCTCCCAATCTCGTCGGGCACGGATCCAGAGTGTCGACCGACTACCACTTCAGTTCCATCGCGAAAGATCTCCGTCCATACATCGAAGCAAGGAATTACTCCTTGATCATCGGTCATTCCGTGGGTGCAGCCACGGCCCTGAGTCTCTTTCCACATCTTGCCCCGTCCCACCCGACAGCGATCCTCCTTATCGATCCTCCTATGCAACAAACGTCAGAGAAGCTCGATTTTCTGGACGGCATGTTTACCGATTCCTGTATCAACGTTAAACCAGCAGAATCTTATGGGGTTGAAAATCCGCTGTGGACGCGCGAAGATAGCATCTATAGGGGGCTCGGAACGCATCTGTGTTCCGTCGAAGCCGTACACGGTATCTTCGGCGTAAGCGGCCGCCAGTGCTGTCTATGCCTGGAAGTTTGACTTGTGCTGATTTGAATTGGTTTACTTCCGGACAGCAAAATCGACCATGGTACTTTTTCGATTGCTTCGATGCCGTACCAGAGAAGTGGAAGGTGACGGTTGTGGTTGCAGATCCTGCGATCAATAAGATTTGCACAGTCGAGGATATTCATCCTTACCCTCACATTCGACCTGTCATGGTTCCAGGCGCGGGGCACTGGATCCAGTACGAGTTCCCAGAAGTCATCGTCGAGGAGGCATTGAAGAGGGTAGCTGAATTGGACGTTGCTTAATGGATCAGTGACAGGAGCCAATTCGCACTAGCGAGATCTTCGGCGATTTTCTAAATATCGGTGATCTAGCAGACATGGGTAAATGTTTCCACGGTTTCGTGTATCGGAAAGTATGTTGGCGTCACCTGCCTGACTCCGCCTTCGTGTTCATGACCTGATAGTTGGGAGGGCATCCAATGGAAAACCTCAAAATAACCACCGTCGCGTCACTCGCTTTCCCGATGCATTAGGATAGCATAAATCAAAACTCGTTGAATTCTCGATAGTCTGCATGTTCTAATCCCTAAATTGTCACAGTATACGAATGCAGTTGTTGAATTGTACAAAACCAGGAACAAAAAAAAACGTCAAGGAAACAGAATATGTGAAAAACTATCGTGTTATTGAATTCTTGGACATGGACACGTTTACCACATGTCTTGCCCCAACGATACTGATAACTGGAAGTATGCCCGACGTCCGAAAACCCATATGACTTCATCCAGTTTAGGCGGTTCAGTTCACAAATTGACGGCGCAACATAGGGCCTTCCTTCAAATAGGTTTCCTCCGTTGTATATGTAGCACTGGCAACGTTGAGAAAAACGCTAAAAGTATTCTGTACGAATTTCGTGGTCCCTGTATCAATAGTATGTCAATATGTGAGCAGCATAGATGACGCGCTATGCGCTAGAAACTGACTGACGATAAGACTGTAGAGGAACGGGTATATCTCTGCGCAGTTTCTAAACCCTGAAGAGTGCCACGTTGCTAATGAATCAACTAGACAAAATTGAAATTTATTTGGCTGTTTGGAATTTTGGGAAACTGAGCTCTATGGTTTTCTGAACAGAACTTGGCGTTGATAATGTTTGAGGCAGATCTGGAACAAGAGAAAACTTTGGGAAGAGTCAGGGGTTGAATAATGCATCGCGATCTTGCCGAATATAACTGCAGTATTTCGGGTCGTGAATGCTTGATTGTAAATCTTGCTAGCTGGTCGCAATAGCGACAGTCTAGGTATGTTTCGAGCTTAACAGACGTAAAATAGACGCTATAGACCAAGCAAGTGTGGTCGTGTGTCCCAAAATTCGTCGCCAATTATATCACAGTGCAATACTTCAATCGTCATCTTCGGCTTTTCGCGTTTGCTTGCTTTCGCTGAGATTCGGACAGTCTCGCGTTCTTGCATCGTGATGGGTTCGGGTAGATCGCCTACGTCTCGCGATTCGCTGACCTGGTACACAACGGGGATCATTGCAGACCGAGGCACCATGGTTAACGCGACCTCACCTTCTCACGAACCACCACACTTCCTTTCCTGAATCGTGCCGAGATATCATTATAATTGATGTTGAATCGCTGAAACAGCATCTCGTGCTTTTGCGCAGAGACGGTGCCCTGGAGGTCAAGTCAGCCCAGACTCCTACCTGAACACACGGCAGACATCACCCTCAGAGCGGCGTGCGCCTCGGTGGTAGTCAGTCCGCCCTGTTGAACGAGCGCCCAAAATACAGTATTGTAGAGGTTATTTATGTGTGCTGTGATGCTGACACGCAGCTCAGCTCAGCACGGTGCGACGAAACCGGAAATAGCGGGGAACATACTATCAGCCTGTCTCCAGGCAAAGTAGTCACGGATCGCGCGCTCGTCGGGATACAAGACGATCCGTCCATCAAAAGAGGGCGGATAGCGCAGCGGCGTGTCCGGAAAATATCGGGGCCAGCGGAACACATAACACGACGTGAAGTATGACGTGAGGGTGGACAATATTTTTGCGTGTCTGCGATTATACAGATTGGTGGATTTTCGGAGGAGAAAGCTGGTTGGGTGGGGGTGTGATGAGATGGTTTGGGGGAGGATGGGCGGGGATGCTTGCCTGAATTCGTCGGATTCGCCAAAGGCGAGGACGATGTCTTTGAACTCGGCCATGAGGTCTTTTGCGGCGTGGTCCATGAGCTGTAGAGCACGCTCGTCGTTCGGTTTCGTGAATGCATGTTCGTCGGAGAAGCTGTATCGCGTGACGAGATGTCGCGTTTTGATTGGGTTGATCACGCACCGATGGAAGGAGTGTCCGTCTATACGACAGACCAAGAAACAGCCCGGGAGGAGGGGGTCTGGGAGCTCAAAGTTGCGGACGTAGCCATACTTTGAGTTGGCCATCAAAAGAGAGCGAAGACGGACCGAAAAAGGCAACGCGTGGCCGTTGACGGCGACGCTTCACAAACGATCGCGCGGCCGAGTCGCAGCTCACACCGCAACCTGAACGGACGCCGAGCAGACTCGTCTCCACAAATGAGCACCCCAACAGCCAGATCTGCCCCCAACCCCCCCTACTCCTCCTACTTTAGACGGCGCACTATCGGGCGTGCTGCCTCGCCCCCAACCTGGGCCTGCTACGAGCAGATTCCCTACGACGAGGACGAGGACGAGGACGAAGACTACTCCGATAGCCAGTCCGAAGGCGACTCCTGCTCCGAGGACGCAGAGGACTACCACACCTCCCATGAGCACACCCTCGACCACGCCGTCCCTGCCGTAACCACATCTGACTCACAGGACGACACCCACGTCCAGAACATGGAGATCGATGAAGCCGATCGCCACACCCTCACACCTCCCTCCGCTTCCAACGACGAGAAGAACGCTGCTCAGTTCAAAAAGGACATCAAAGGGAAACAGCGCGCGGTTGATCCGGAGCTCGAAGCGACCAAGAGGCGCCATCGCAAGCGCGACCGTCGCCCCACCTACACCCTCCGTCCTATCTTGACCATTCAGAAGAGCCAGGGCTTCGTATGGAATCAGGTTCGTATCTGCTTGCTCGTCTGCCCCTGAGACGTCGGTGCTAAACGGTCACAGGACCTCTTCGTCCCCCCTTATATCAAGGATCGATGTCAGTCCATTCCTCTCATGTTGGGTTTGGCTGATTTGGATTAAATTCTTGATGCCATTTTTTAAACAGACGTCGCATCCACCTCTCCTCCTGGCTCTAGAAGTTTCATCTCCAACTCCTGGTCTTCCACCACGTCTTCCATCACAGATTATGAGGTTGAGGTAGTAGAAATCCGAATACGCGATGGTGAACTTTACGACATTATCCCTTAAATCACTCCCCCTCCACTCCCTCCACTCCCATTATGCCCTTCCCCACGATATGCAACTCGTTAATGATCCAAATGCGGACCCCGTTTGGAATATATACATACAGAACCTTCCCTGTCCATATTTTTTTCCTTTCTCCGTCATTGAACTCACGCTTTCTACTTCAATCCTCACTACTTTCCCTCTATTTAGTTTCGCGCTTGTCACGTATATACAGTTCGGGAAACTCGAGCTATGACACGTATACATCCAAAACATCCCCTAAGCACAATGACTGTCTTTAGATAACAGGGCGAATGTATACTTCTCCTTTTCGTACCCTGACCTTATCTATGAACATCTCTCCACTCAGTCCCCGGCGATGGTCGCCATGAGCGCATCATCCACCTCTTTCATCCTCGCCATCTCCTTGAGCCTTTCTTGTTCCTGTTCGCGTACGATGTCGTTGTCTCTCGTCACGCGATATGTTGGCTTCATGTAGGGCTTGTAGTCGAGGTGACGCTTGACGTAGAAGCACATATATGCATTCGAGCTGAGGCAAGCACTCAAGTTGGAGTGCGTCACTCTGTAGTGAACGCGTCGAGAAAGATGGGGATGGGGAGAGAGACAAAGCGCATCGCGTCGTCGTCAGTTATTCCACCGCCTCTGCAGCTCAAACTCACCTGTCGTCGTCGAAGCGATACCACTGCGTACGTTTACGTCAACTACCAGCTCGGGAATATCTCTCTCTCAGAAAAAAACGACCCACCTCGTCCCGAAACCGCGCAAAATTGGTATAGTGCCCATTGTCCATCTGACCTTCGTGGTTGATCACCGCAAACAGGTCATACTCGTACATTGCATCTGGTCCCGGGTACCTATATGCGCATTGCGATCATCAACAACCACGACGAGAGAGTCGCAGAACGACATTCGGAAGATACCCACGTCGATCCGTCTCCGTCTTTGCCCAAGTGGTTCATCGCGAGCGTCGTGTATGGTGCCATATTGAGCGATGCCGGAAACCGGACCGGCGTGTCGAGCTTTTGCGAAACCGCTTTGGAGGTCGTCTTGTGCTCGAAACGCTGTGAAACCCATGCACGTTTAATCCCCAACCAAGACTCCATGCATCCCATCAGACAAATGACCTTACCTTGAATTGAAAGCTGAGCACGGGCGGCAACTTGCGTATGCTCAGACGCTTGACCGCTTCGTGCGCTTTCGTGCATTTACTACAGCTGTACTCTTTCGCGCCGAGCTTTTCGGGCTTGGTGAACCTAGCAGACCAAATGCGATCAGCGTATCCTTGGAACATACAAATCGATCCATGTACCTCCTCAAGCACCCCGCCAACGTATTCTCCCCTCCACCGACCTCCCCGCCCTTTCCCCTCAGCTCCAAACTGATATCCAACATGGGATCGACCGTACTCGTTATATTCCCACACCGCTCGCATGTCACATCGCTTTGCAATTGTCCCGCAAACGTCTGGTGGATGATACAGTTGCAAGAGATATTCGTGGACCCACGGCACGTCCCGTGAATTTGGTTGAGCAAGGTAATGAAAAACTCGTGAGCATCCTGTTGAGAGTAACCTGACATTTCTGCGGAGACTTTCCAAGTCGTGGTGAGGAACGACGTAGGTCCAAAAGGCGACTGATTCGAGGAGTATACCTGGGTACCAAATTAGAAAAATGATGAAACGAGAGAGTGGCGGAGATCCTGTTCGCAAGATAGGGTGCTCGGGGTCTTTGAAAGAGCCTCCCCAGGAGGCTGGCTTGAATCGTTACCGAATGGTCACTTACCTCTGAAAACAGGATGTCCATCTCACAGCAGGTACAGTCCGTATGCTTGCATAGCTTCGTGTTGTGCCTATCCCCGAGGAAATAATTTCGTACTAGTGGGTTGTGGATGAAACATTGGAGGATGACATTGAGAAAACAGGTTTGTCCAAGGTTGAGCAAACCACGACGACCTTGAGTTGAGCTGAGCGTCGGCTACACGGGAAGCGCCGGGGGATCTACCTTGGCAAGGGAGGACAGTCGCCTCTTTGAGCATTGCAGACTCGCTCTCGCTAGGAATCCAAGGTTGATAAGGTTCTCTTGCTCTTTTTGCCACTGCAGCCGACATGAAATCACCGAGCCAGGAGACCGTCCAACACATGCCTACCTTGAAATCGAGTCATCTTCTCCTCGATCAAAATGAGGGTCGATAGATACTCCGCGTCGATAGCGGCATCATATATGAAATCATCGCAATCTGCGCAAAAGACCGAGCCAGACCGGGTGTCGACGCCTGGATAGGCAATGATGGGAATATGACCGCCAGGCACGGTCGGAAGCAAGATGAGCATTGGGGAGAGATCGAGATCGAAGATGAGATGGACGCACAGAAAGAGTGGCCTGTCTCGTGGAGGTGGCTGGTGGCGTGTCCGCTTGGCCAGCAGCCTGCAAAGGAACAGGATAGACACGCGAATGGGCGTGATAAGGTTGCGTTGCAGACATCACAGGTTGGCACAGAGACCTAGGTCAGCGATAGGTCAGGGACGTCATGACCGGGGAGGAGCGGGAACGAAGACACACCTTTCGCCGCTTTGCAGGGGGGGAGGTATCCTGTAGTCTACGTGCATGCCAGGCAACGGCGGTCTTGTACTTGTTCAGCACGCCGTCCGCTGCGCGTGGATCCGCGAGCAAGGCGGAAAAGTGGGGACAGCCCGTCGTCTCGCCAGGCTCGGTGGTTTCGAAGGTCGCAGGGAGAGCGACGTCCAAAGTCACATCCGTTGCCGGGACGGATTCATCGCCAAACAGGGTCGGTTGGGTGTTAGTATCGGAAGACGTCGTCGACATGGTGCTGGTGCTGGTTGCGCTCCGGGCTCGGGTCACTTGGAGCGCGGAAATGAGGAATGGGGACGGGAGCGGGAGCGCGGGCGTATCTCCGTCAGGGCGTTCGAGTTCAGGCGGTCATGTAGACGCTTTGCGGGGAATGTTCGCGGGTTCGCCACTGGTCGTCG